>PVKM010021925.1:0-22177 GCA_004027735.1 Carollia perspicillata
ACAAGTTCCCCAGTGTAGCAAAGGAAACAGACATACAAATCCAGGAAGCTCAGAGAGTTCCAAAGAAGTTGGACCCAAAGAGGGCCACACCAAGACACATCATAATTACAATGTCAAAGGTTAAAGATAAAGAGAGAAACTTAAAAGCAGCAAGACAAAAGCAAACAGTTACCTACAAAGGAGTTCCCATAAGGCTATCTGCTGATTTCTCTGAAGAAACCTTTTCATCAAAGTGATGAAAAGCAAGGATCTACATCCAAGATTATTGTATCTAGCAAGGCTCTCATTTAGAATGGAAAGTCAAATAAAGTGCTTCATAGATAAGGTCAATTTAAAGGAATTCCTCATCACCAAGCCCTTATTACATGAAATGTTAAAGGTACTTATCTACAAAAACGAAGATAAAAAACTATTAACAGTAAATGACAACAAACTCACAGCCATGAACCTAAAAAAACAAAACCTAAACAAATAAAAATAGACTAAGCAAACAACTAGAACATGAAGAGATTCACAGAAATGGAGATCACATGGAGGGTTATCAGCAGTGAGTGGGAAGGGGGAGAAGGGAGGAAAAGATACAGGGAATAGAAGGATTACTGGTAAGTACAAAAATAGGTGGATGTTATGGATAGTATAGGAAATGAAGAGGCCAAAGAACTTGTAAGTACAACCCATGGCCATGAACTAAGAAGGAAGGGATGCTGGAGGGAATAGGGATACCGGGCAGAGGGGCATAAAAGAGAGAAAAAAATGGAACAACTGTAATAGCATAATCCATAAAATATATTTATAAAAGGGGGCCTAAATACATCTGTATTGATTGAAATTTCACACATGGAATTTCTGGAGTTACCCATATAACAGCTTCAGGTGAATGTTAGCAAATCGAGTTTCTGTTTGTAGCTGAGAAACCAAATTGTTGTGTGACTTTGAATAAATAATTAAGGAGTATTTTATTTCATATGTTCCTATTTTTAAATTACATTTATAGTTACTTCCATGAAATTTGTATGAAATAAATGTACATGAGTACAGTTAATTGACCCTTCTTTAGGGAAGCTTAAAGGTAGTATTTACGACTATTTAAATGTCTAATTCCAAGTCAGTTTGTCCCATTTTCACAGTCTCAGAAGACAATCTCAAAAATGTTGTCTGCAATGTGTCCCAATATAGAACATTTAAGCTAGTTTTCAAATTCTTTAACGGCTTCTTTCAAAATGGCTAAACAATAATAACTTTATAATCACAGCCTAAATATAGATTCCATCCTTAGTCAAACTGTAAATGTGTAAGTTAATAATTCAAGCATATTTGTCTCTAGTACAGTCTACATAAATTATTAATATTTCCCAATGTCAGTAATTGCTGGGATAGCAGAATACTGTAAACCCTCTCTTTTCCCACCAGATCAGTGGCTACTGAGTTTTAGTATAGTACATATTGCACCATTGCTAAACCTTTAGGTACACCAAAGAGTCGTCATCATGGCTCTTGTGGATGGCTCACTTACTAGGTCCCTAATGTGAAAACATTTCTATCATATCAAAGAATGTGGAAAAGGCTTTAGATTTGGTTGGAGCATATACCCTGTAAAGAATATATAAATGTCCAGAATTAGAAATTGTGCTAATCCATATTGCAGAATATATCTCAAAAATATGAAGGGCTAGAAATGGATTGTTGCATATTGTAAACTTTCTTCTCTGATTTTTTTTATTAACTTGTTAATTAAAGTATTCCAAAAATAAAGTTGCCTGGAAAGGAGGGTAAGATAGTAATAATCAAATTTTGTCACAGTTTATCACTTTTTACTAAAGGAAACAGTTATTGTTAATGTTTACAATTAAAGATGATAAATTGATATTATACCAAATTATATATAGATTAGAACAAAAGACATACAAACCACTGTTCTCAATATGCAAGCATAAAGTGCAATTCAGCCATGGCTGGTGTGGCTCAGTGGATTGAGTGCTGGCCTGCGAACCAAAGGGTCACAGGTTTGATTCCCAGTCAGAGCACATGCCTGAGTTGTGGGCCAGGTCCCCAGTAGGAGTGTGCGAGAGGCAACCACACATTGATGTTTCTCTCCCTCTCTTTCTCCTTCCCTTCCTCTCTTTCTAAAAATCAGTAAATAAAATCTTAAAAATGGAATTCATATAAATATGCTAGTATTTTAAGTGAATTCAGATTTTAGTCTATAATTAAAAGTACAAAAAAGTAACCTTCAAAACCTACTGCCATGGTAATGAACTCAAATAGAATTTCCAAAACACTTTTTCCTAAGGTTGTACCATATTTTGCCATGTATAAAGTGCTCTTTTTGCACAATTTTTTGACAGAAAAATAAGAATGTCCATTATACATGGGTAGGACCTGAAATACCTTGTATCAATTCTTGTATTTTGTAATTATTAGTTACATAAAACTTTTTGTACTATAGTATGTTCATAAAGAAATGCTAAAATTCCTTTGTGATACAAAAAATAAATATCTAAATATAAATACATAACAAATTGAATTAAAAAATTGAAACAAAAGATTTGTTTTCCTGAAAGTTTGGGCCAAAAACATGAGTATGCATTATAAACAGCAAAATATAGTAAGTAGGGAGTGGATGATATTACAGATCTACTTTACTTTCTTCATTGCTGTGAACAGATAACATTCATCAATCCAAGCCAGACCCTTCTACTAGTTTCTCTATTTCTCTTCTGTTAATATTATATATAATAAAATAATATATACTAATAAATTATGCATATATACAAGAACAGAGCAAATATAGTAGGCTCTCCTAAAAGAAGTTTGGGGGAGGAGTTGGTTTTCTGTAACCACAACATTGGGAAGCATCTCTGTTCTGCAATAGGAAAACAAGGTCTCCTGGTGATGTTCGTTAGATAACTTTGTCTGGGTTCAGTTAGAGTGGACTGGTTGGAGTGTCTGTGTGGTTCTCCTTTTAGGGTTATACCATGTAAGCATCTCTACTGTGTATGTGATTTCACCAATTTGGTGTTATGGCATTTGGCTGCCTGCTGCCTCTGCTTTGTAGGTGGTGTGCCTGAGAGGTCAATTAGTCTCTGTGGTTTCCCTCTAATCCAGTGGCGAAGGCTGACCATAAGGAATTTTGTCTGCTCTGACATATGAATCATCACTTGAATGTCACTGTACCAGAGGTTTAGTGATAGAAGTACCTCACTGAGTTAGCAATTTCTTAAATCTATACAACTGTACTGCATTACTATCAAAAACTACAAGTTCAGACTGAGGCAACCAATCCTTCCAGTTGGTGATGAACTTTTTTTGATGGATGAAACATTGCTTTGTCACCTGTAACAGATCTTCTGAATCTTCAAGGTATACATAGGTAGGCTCAATTACTGAGCCTAATCAGTTAGCAGGTAACATCCAATAAGCTTATGTTCAACAAACCCATTATAGGGAAGAAGGAATTACTAAAAAACCAATCCTCAAAAAACTTGTCCTTTGTGTTATTTCCTCCTATCATTTATTTTATTGTTGACACTATTACAGATGACCCTGCCACTCAGCCCTACCACCTTCACATTGTTTCTGTGTCCATGCGGAGGCCTCCCCATTTCCCCCGATAGGTAAGTGTTCTAGGAACCCATCTGTAACAGTGTACCAGCATTTGGCTTCAGTGAAAAAATGTTAAGACTCTTTCAATACATTTGCCCATTTCACGATGGGTGATTTACAAGTGCACCTGCCCACACCATACTGAGTGTTCAGCAGTTTTTGACCAACAAACAGCATAGCCCCAGGGCCCCATGCTCCCTATTCACCTGATCTCACCCCAAGACACATTTTTTTGGTCTCCCTGGATGAAAAAAGCCCTCAGAAGGAAATGTTTTGATGATGTTGTAGAGGTGAAACAAGAAATAGCAGAAGCCTAAAAGGTATCAAAACTTCAAAAACTCTTTTGAGCAGTAGAAAAAATGTCTCGATAGGTGTATTGTATCAAATGGAGGGTACTTTGAAGGTGATTGAAGTTTTAAACATGTAAGAATAAATACACAATATTTTATAAATAAATTCTGTTTTCTTGGGTCTCCCCTCATATATTTCCTTTAAATAATTGCATGACAGAATCATACCAAAATAGATTCATACGTTTTATTGTTAGTTGATATTTGCACATTCCCTGGTGTTTGCCTTTGCAAATATATCAATATTACATTAAATGGAACTAGTTAAATGGCATTAGACGTTGGTACTTTGGTACCTTTATTTTTATTGGGTAGACTTCTGAGAGTGTTGTTATTTCACCTAAAGTTGTGTGTGTGTGTATTTGATTTATAGATATTGCCACATACTTTTTAAAACAAGATTGCAGGAGCCCTGGCTGCATGGCTCAGTTGATTGTAGTGTCATCCCATCCAGTACACCAGTGGTCCTCAACTTCTTTTGCACCAGGGACTAGTTTCATGGAAGATAATTTTTCCACAGACTGGGGTCAGCAGGATGGTTTGGGAATGATTCAAGCACATTACATTTAAGCTCACCTCCTGTGCACCAGGCTCCTTGCAGGCATGAACCAGAACCAGTCTGTGTTGTAGACCAAAAGGTTGTAGGTGTGATTCCTGGTCAGGGCACATACCTAGTTTGCAGGTTCAATCCCTGGTCAGGGAGCATGTAGGAGGCAATTGATTGTTGTTTCTCTCTCACATTAATGTCTCTCTCTATCTTTCCCTTCCTCTCTCTAAAATGAATAATAATAATGAAAAAGATTGCAGCAGCTTATATTGTATTTTTAATTTTTGCCAATTAGCACATGGATTAAGATAACCATTCTATTAATGGTTTGTAATTGTCACTGTGAATTTTATTTTCATCTTCATTTTCCTTGACTGCTAGAGAGAATGAGCAGCTTTATTTATGCTTATTGACTGTTTGGATTTCTTTTTCTATGAATTTCCTTAGTGGTAAGATTTTGCCTATTTTTCTATTAGGTTTCTTTTATTTTTCTTACCAATTTATAAAAATGTTTTGTACATCAGGAAATTTATGCCTTTACTTACAGTATTTGTTGTCATATTTGGCCCCAATCACTTGCCTTTGACTTTGCTCATGGTATTGACTTTCTACAACAATATATGTGTTATTAAATAAGGCTACTTTTTCTCTTATGACTTTTTTAAACTGTATTTTTATTGTTGACATTATTATAGATGTCCCCATTGCCCACCCCCCCCACTTTGTCCATCTACACCGAGCCCCCACCTCTTTTTCCCTCTGGCCATCACCACACTATTGTCTGTGTCCATGGGTTATGAATTTTTGTTCCTTGGCTAATCCATTCACCTTCTTTCATCTAGCCCCCTTCCCCTCCCTACCTCTGATAGCTATCAATCTGTTCCATGTTTCCATGCCTCTGTTTCTATTTTGCTTGTCAGTTTATTTTATTCATTAGGTTCCAAACATAAGTGAGATCATATAGTATTTGTCTTTCTCTGACTGGCTTATTTCACTTAGCATAATAGTCTCCAGGTCCATCCATGCTGTTGCAAAAGGTGAGATTTCCTTCTTTTTTTGCAGGTGCATGGTATTCCACTGTGTAAGTGTACTACACCTTTTTTTATCCACTCATCTACTGATGGGCACTTGGGATGTTTCCAGATCTTGGCTGTTGTAAAGAATACAGCTATGAACATAGGGGCACATACATTCTTTCAAATTGGTGTTTGGGGATTGGGATCACTAGGTCAAAAACATAGTTCCATTTTTAATTTTTCGAGGAAACTCCATACTGTTTTCCACAGTGGCTATAGCAGGCTGCATTCCCACCAGCACTACACGAGGGTTCCCTTTTCTCTACAACCTCTCCAACACTTGCTATTTGTTGATTTATTGATGGGGCCATGCTGGCAGGTGTGAGGTGATATCTCATTGTGGTTTTAACTTGCATCTCTCTGATGATTAGTGATGTTGAGCATTTTTGTTTATGTCTATGGCCATTGACTTCTAAATCTTCTATCTGGTTGAAGAATATGAGGTGTATCTTTATTTTCTTCTAGATATATGAGTAATTATATCAGTACACATTGTTATCAAACTCCCTATTCTCCACTTAAGTAAATTGTCCTATTCATCATTTATTAAATTCCTAATACACTTTTGGACGGTCCACTCTCTACACTGATCTTTTTTGATTTTTAATATATTTTATTGATAATGCTATTACAGTTGTCCCATTTTTTTCTCCCCTTTATTCCCCTCCACCCTGCACTGTGTCCCCCCACCGGCATTCCCCATCTTAGTTCATATCCATGGGTCGTACATGTAAGTTCTTTGCCTTCTTCATTTCCCATACTATTCTTAACCTCCCCCTGTCTATTTTCTACCTACTGTTTATGCTTCTTTTTCCCTGTACCTTTTCTCCCATTCTCCCCTCTCCCACTCCCCATGAATAATCCTCCAAGTGATCTCCATTTCACTGATTATGTTCCTGTTCTAGTTGTTAACTTAGTTCATTTTTGTTTCTGTTTTTGTTCTTTCAGGTTCAGTTGTTAGTTGTGAGTTTGTTGTCATTTTACTGTTCGTACTTTTGATCTTCATGTGTTTCTTAGGTAAGTCCCTTTAACACTTCATATAATAAGGGCTGGTGAATGATGAACTCTTTTAACTTGACTTTATCTGGGAAGCACTTTATCTGCCCTTCCATTCTAAATGATAGCTTTGGTGATAAAGTATTCTTGTGTGTAGGTCCATTCCTTTCATGACTTCAAATACTTCTTTCCAGCTCCTTATTGCCTGCAAGGTTTCTTTTGAGAAATCAGCTGATAGTCTTATGGGAACTCCTTTGTAGGTAACTGTGTCCTTTTCTCTTGCTGCTTTTAGATTCTCTCCTTATCTTTAATCTTGGGTAATGGAATTATGATGTGCCTTGGTATGTGCTTCCTTGGGTCCAACCTCTTTGGGACTGAGTTTCTTGGACTTCATGGAAGTCTATTTCCTTTGCCAGATTGGGGAAGTTCTCCTTCATTATTTTTTCAAATGCATTTTCAATTTCTTGCTCTTCCTCTTCTCCTTCTGGCACCCCTATGATTTGGATGTTGAAACTTTTGAAGATGTTCTGGAGGTTCCTAAGCCTCTCCTCATTTTCCTGAAGTCTTGTTTCTTTGTTCTGTTCTTGTTGAATGTTTTATTCCTTCCTAATGTTCCAAATCATTTATCTGAATCCTGGTTCCCTTCCCTTCACTGTTGGTTCCCTGTACATTTTGTTTAATTTTGCTTTGTATAGCCTCCATTTCTTCCTTTATTTTGCAACCATACTCAACCAGTTCTGTAAGCATCCTGATTACCAGTGTTTTGAACTCTGCATCTTATAGGTTGGCTATTTCTTCATCACTTAGCTGTACTTCTTCTGGAGCTTTGATGTGTTCTTTCATTTGAACCATATATATATTTTTTGTTTTGGTGTAGCTGTTATGTAGTAAGGGGCAGAGCCTTAGGTATTCCCAGGGTGAGGCAACCCACTTGGCTGCTTTGTGGCGCTGTATGTAGGGGAGGGGTCAGAGAGGGAACAATGCTGCTTGCTCTGCTCTTGGGGGCTTTCAGTCACTTCTGCAGCTACCCACAAGCAAATTGGGCCCTTCTGGTGCTGATTCCTGGGTGGGTGCATTTGTGTACATTCTAGGACCCTGTGGGTCTCTCCAACAAACTCTCCTGTGAGGCTGGGAGTTTCACCCGCCACTTCAACCCCCACAGGTGTTTTCAGTCAGAGGTTTTGAGGCTTTATTTCCCCATCCCAGCACCCTAACTTGTGTGTTCTATCTCACTCCCCAGTTGTTCCTCCAGGTTTATCTGCATATAAATGTGGGACTGTTCTGCTTGCTAGCTGCTGCCTTGCTGTGAGTCCTCCCCACCCTGGCTGCCCATCTCTGTCCCTCCTAGCAGTCTGGATGAATGTTTTTTCTTTAACTTCTTGGTTATTGGACTTCCATTCAGTTTGATTTTCTGGTAGTTCTGGGGTTTTTGTTTGTTTGTTTGTTTAATTTTTTTGTTGTCCTTTTGGTCGTACAAGGATGCAAAATGTATCCGCCTACACCCCAATCTTGGCCAGAAGTCCCCAGATGATTTCCTACACTGATCTTTTTGCATGTGCTTAAATCTCAAAACTGTTTTGATTAATATGATTTTATGTTAATGGTTTTCAATATTCAGTTCTTATAACCCTGAAGTATAACTTTTAATTGTGAATGAAGATGAATATGTTTTATTCAATTACTGTTATAATTTAAGTAATTATGTGACATTTAAAATGTTTCTAAATTCTTCGTTTTTCTGTACTGGATTATTATACAAAAGAGTGCAACTTTTTAAAGTTAAACTTCTCTTTGAAGCCAGCAGAGGGAGTGCAAGACACTGTTTTTACTTGTGAGCACTTAAAAATCATCTCTAATAAAAATGTGTTCTTTTACTAATTTATGAAATAAAATTAAGAATTCAAAACATTTATGCCATCAAATATATTTGCTGGTCAAATTTTGTAGCTACATAATTTAAAAAATTGCCTAAATATTTATAGGTCCTCCATAAGTCACATAATTTAGATAACCTAAATTTCCTTTTTAATGAGGAAATTTTTTGACATAAATTTATGTATAGAAGACAGGTAACATAAACTTCCTCATGTATGGTACATAGTACATGTGATTCTTATTTTGAAAATCAAATTCAGGAAAAACTCAGAGTAATGACTGTAGAATTGTTATTAAATGTTTGTTATTTTGTCACTTAGTTTTGATGACATGAATAGTGTTCTAATGGTAGAATGTACATATACACAGATGAAGGTATTTAATTATTATTAATATTTAAGATATTAAATATCTTTGAAATGCTTATGTCTTTAAAATGTAAAGAATTTGGAAAAAATTAAACTATGAAAAGCTAAAAGGTGGTTGAGAATTTAGTAGAAACTTATAAATGTGCTAATTTATCTTGGATATTTTGAAAAAGCTGCATTATGTCAGTGGCAGTTTTTCTCTGCAACTTGCTGTCGTGTGGTATTTATCAGTATCAGAATGGCGGAGACTGCTATGAAATAGCAAATGCTTCCCTGAACCTCTCAGTAGCAGTAATTCAATCAAGCAAAGGTTACAAAAGCCCTGTGGGCCACTTGTTATGTGATAGCAGGGGTAGAACTGATTGTGTTGTATCAAATATTTTTAAGCCAGGAAGTTCAGTGTTAAATTTAATGCTCTAGCAAAGTAATTCTGTTACTCTGGGTTTGATATATCCATTTCATTTTCATTCCACATTTTGTACTGTTTGTTTTCAGTATATATTATCTACTGGTAAAAAAAAATATATATATATTTATACAAAACAATACATTATAAATAAGATTAAATACTATAAAGTACATGTTAGAATAGTTTTTAAATTTATTTTAAAACACTAGTATTTTTTAAACATACGCACTTTGTAGTACAGCCAGAATTAAATTTTGAAATAAATATCCAGAGAGATAAATTTTAACTATTACTGCTGAATTTTCCATGCTTTCATTTTTAGCTTAAGGTTAGTTAGCATTTGAGCTTTGAATTTTGCAAGAAATGAAAAATTAGGTACTTTTAATTAAGTTTCTAAAAATCTTTCATGAAAAGTGATAAATATTCTTAGAAAATGTACTCAATTGAAAATAGATTTATAAAACAAGAAAAAGTACTGGGTTATCTGTCTTTTCCTAGAGATAAAAATAATTGAGCACTACTTCAAAGTGAATTAGTACTACTTCAAAGAAAGAAATAGATATATTTTACTACATGAACTTAAAAATATTTCTATACGTCAAAATAAATGCAAACTTTAAAGGCAAGCTCCAAAGGGGAAAACACATTTGTACCATATATTAAAGGTTACAGATTACAGAATAAACTTTCCCCATTTAATATATATTTTAAAAGCATACATTTCAAAGTATAGACATTTCTTAAAAGAAAAATACCAATAATTATTAGATTCATAAAAAAATACATTTTCACCAGAAATGCAAATTTGAAGATTGAAGGATTTTTTTGTTTTGCCTCTGCCTTCCAAATTTGCAGTTAAAAGCAGTAATGTATAGTGTTAAAATTTGGGGAAGTCATTTATTACCATGTGCATTTCCAATTGTGTGTAATCTGATGCAATCTTTCAGGCAGATATTTATCAAAAGGTTTAAAAATGTCTATACATTTTGACTTGGTAAGTCCATTTCTAGGAATTTATCCTAAAGCTATGTTCAGAAATTGGAACTTTACATTGACTTTTCCCGTTGCCTGGAAGGTCTTTCGGGGTTAATTATGTAGGTAAACGCCCTGACTGCATCCACCTTCAGTCAAGCATCAGCTTCTCAATAAGACCTTTCCCATTCAAATTGCAAGTTCCACGGTTTCAGCCCAGACCCCTTTATTCTGTTTTTTTCTTTATTCCATAGCACAAGACATCTTCCAACATACTCTACAACTTCTGTGTTTATCATGCATATTGTTCATAGGAAGCTCAATGAGGACTGCAATCTTCGTGTCTTGTTTTCTGGTGTCCCGTTCTTTCAATTATATGGAGGGGTATCTGGCATATAGTAGGCATTTAATATTTGTTGAATGACTGAGTGAATGTCAAGAATATTCATTCAAGATTGCCTGAGGGAGGGGAAGGGGGTAATGTAGAAGTGGGAAAAGGGAGAAAAAGTGGGGACAACTATAATAGCATAAACAATAAAAATAAGTAAATAAAAAAAGAATATTTATTCCAGCATTATTTATAAAGCAAAAAAAAAAAAAGTAAAAATTCTTTTGTGTCTGGGAATTGTTATATAAATCATGTTTTTTTCACATATGTGTTAATTACCCAGGTTGTTGAAACAAATGACCACCAGTTGGGTGGTTTAAAATGATGGAAATGTATTCTCCTATAGTTCTAGAGGCCAGGAGTCTGAGATCGAGGTGTTGTCAGGACTGGCTCCTTCTGGAGACTCTGAGGGAGAGTGCAGCCCACACTTGCTGTTGGCAGTCCTTGGCGCAACACTATTCCTCTGTCTTCACCGTAGCTCTTGGCGCCTTCTCTCCTAATCTCTCACAAAGACACTTATCACTGGACTTAAGACCCACCCTGATCCAGGATGATTCTCATCTCAGAACCCTTCACTGCGTCTTTAAAGAATCTTTTTCTAGGTTCAAAACATATCTTTGAGGAGAGCGGTCACCATTAAACACACTATAATAGGTTATATTGTATCAGTGTTATGAAGAATCTTAGTTTGGTTACAGTTTAAAGTCTTGAGAAATGTTCATGATGTAACATCTAATTAAGAAAGGATGATGTAATGCACAGAGTAAATAATCCCAATATTATTTAAATTTGTAAATTCAAAGTGACCAGAGGGAAATAAACCAAAATATTTTAAAAAATTTAACACCAGGATACTGGTTGATAGGAATACAGATGCTTTATCTTTATTTTCATAGTTTCCAGTTTTCCAAAATATATACAAAGAAAATACATTTTAATTTATATATTTATCATTCTCATATTATGAGAAAAATAATAAAAATTAAGTACAAACAGTCTTTATAAATGATTTATTAGAAAGTAGGAAAAATTAAGTTTCAGAATGACATGGTAGTTAATCATCTTTTTTAATCTCCACCATTTGGTATATTCTCATGAAATTTTTATGTCAATATGCTCAGGAGAATGTGAAGTCCTTTGTCCCTAGAGATATTCTAGAAAAGATGAATCATTCTGCTGGAAAATTTAGAAATCCACCTTTCTGAGAACAACAGAGTGGAAGTAATGTACCCTTAGACTCCCTTGTAGTCTTGTAATTTTGTCAGTTTTAGAATATTGAACATTTTAATTTATCAAAAGCAAATTAATAGGAAGTTCTTATCATCTTTTCTTGACTCTTCCTGCTTTGCTTGCTTTTATGCACATTTTTTGGGATCCTGACATTTTACCTTATAATTGATTAATTTAATTAAACAGGTATTCATTAAGTGCTTCCTGTGTGCCAAGCACTATAACCAGTGAGTTAGAATTTGGGAGAATATCAGTTCTGAATTTAGGAGTAAATGCTTTCACAGGGGCCTTGTGTTGGGGCTACCTGAAGAACCAGTATCCCCTATGTACAGAATACCAGCTCCATGTCACATACATGGCCACTCCCTCAGCATGGCTCCATGCCAGTGACCAGACTGTGTCAGGTTTGGACGGGAGCCTTGGAGGGAATTGTGAAATTAACTGTTATTGAGATTCTGGTGTCTTATTCTTATTTACTTGCACCTTGATTGACTGATGTTGATTCAGGTTTGCAATGTTGGGAATTTCCCAGATGGAATCTGAAACTGGCCCCCATGCATAGATGTCCAGGACAGACCAAAGAAAGAGGCAGGCCACTCCATATTGGTAGGTGACAAGTTTGATGAGCAAGAAACTTACATACCAGGCTTGTCTTGGGTGGCCACAAAATGAGTAGATCCCCATGCCCACCTGCCAGAATCTTAAATGTTTATATAAAGGTCTTAACTAGGTTTAGTCACAATACCATCCAGATTGTCTTAACAACACATTGTTCTCTTAAGGCTATATTGTTGAATATGGCTCGTACTACGGAAATAGTTGGTGAATGTACATTCTAAAGAAAGGGGAGGAGAAAGGAGCCTCTGATATGCTGGGTCCAGCTGAAGAGTCAACCAGTGGTCACATCCTCTTGATGACCTCCTCCAACAACTCAGGACCTATGTGGAAAAAAACTTATTTCCCAAAGTAATTGATCGTAACCATTAGATAATTCTGGGAGGAAAGTAAAATAGAGATTTAAAATAAATAATTAGGGAATTATTTCCCCATTAATATTTTAATTCTAATAGTTAAATACTGTTTGATGTAATTTGTAATGTTTTGATTAGTGATACATAAGAGATTTCCCTGAGGTATAAAGTACAATAAAGTCAAATTAACTTTTAAAAAGATACTTTTGAATGTATTAATAAACATGAATTTACTGAAACAAGAAAGAACTTGATTTGCAGACCTTAACCTACATTTTTGGAAGCATAAATGAAAGCAATTTCCTAAATTTGCTCATTGTTCTGTCCTGCTGTGGACATTAGCTAGTGTTGGTGCCTTTTAGCACCAACATGCACACTTCCATTTGAATCTCACTCAAAAGATGATACCTCTAGGAATTTAGCAGCCCTTTTCATCGCTTTGAAAATCTATCTAGTGTAGCTCTAGGGAAATCTATTTGATTACCTCTCAGTAAGTCCAATTCTCCAGAAGCCATTTAACACACCAACGATCCCAAGAAACTACTTGTAGCAAATCACATTTGAACTGGTAAAAAGAGCCACTTCCTCGTCCTGTCCCTGTTGGAGACCACTGGGGCTATGGAACCCACACCTTAGCCTTCAAATGTCAGTCAGTCGTGCATGGGACACAAGGAAGTCTCTGCTGACGTGCTCTTTTGAACCCATTCTCTTTTTTTCACTCATCTTGGATGATGTTTGTAAATGATAACAGGGAAAGTTCGATTTTAAGATAGATAACTTAATTTTTTTGCATGCAATTTCTGGTGGCTTGTGGAAGTGAGACAGTGATTTACTAGAAGGAAGCATGGCTGAGACTAAGCCTCTGGCTTATTTCCAGGCTCATGTGTTTCCAAAAGGTTAGATTTTTTTCTAGGTTAATTTTAGTTAGAAGCATGATTGCTTCTACCCAGGGATTAAGAACAGTGAAACATATCCTAGATGACAGACATTTAAGTCAGAGCTGTGCCTTATTTGTTTTTATAATATTCATCATGGGCTTCGCATATCAAAGAATTTCAATAAAATTCTCTTCAGTGCACTTACGTTCAATTCCTACCTGTTCATAGACCTGGGCCAGCCATGTAAGGTCCCTGAGGCTTATTTTCACCATTTTGTACAATGAGAAAGTTGCTCTTTTCCATTTTCAGGAGAAAACAGGCTAATGTTCATAAATATATTCTTAAGCTGTGGCTTTGTGTGAAGAAGTTATTACTGTGTACACATGGTAACTATATTTATAGATAACTCATATTTTAATCTTGATGTTATGAGGTGGGTTCAAAAAGGTTGTTGGAACACTCAACTGGAGTCCCACCAAGGGATCCCCAACAAGGGATTTCCAACAGCGGACACTGGTGCATTATATTTGTCATTTTACCTGAGTTAAATTTCTTTAGAGCACTTACATCACATATTTTTGTTTGTTTTAAGATATTTTTATAACCAATTAATAGCATTTACTAAAATAAATGCCTTGCTTGTCATGTACCCAGCTGATCCCCAGACACTTTAAACAGCCTCTGGCACCCAGTAGACACTCAACTATTTTTACAATAAATCAATACCACCACATTGCAGAGTGCGGCCCACCACTGGGTCTCTGTCTGCCAGTGTTGATGCTGATCAGTATTTTTTAACCTACTTGAGACTAGAGATATGAATGATAAAAAAAATCACAGTTTTCATATCCTATGTAAATAGAAAATAAAAATATTTTTAAATACTGTGTGTGAGCAAATATGTTTCGCTGTTAATATTAGAGGATTACGTGGCAAGATTTGATTATTAAATCACAATTCTATGGTAGGCAATATATTTTACCTCAGATCGTTAAACTTAACTGTCGTGTGATTCATATCATGTTCTTATGTGACATTTACTAAGAAACAGACTTCAGAATTCGTTTGATATTTGGAAGCATTATTGGCTCTCATACTAAAAGAAACATTTTTGAATGGAATCTTATCAATCTATAACAAAATCTTATCATTAATCAGTATATACAAATGTCGTTTTGTGTTTACCCAAACATGCACTAAAGTAGTTGGCGTATTGCTGGCAGGTCTTAGCAAATTACTTCATCTTTTCAGAAATGTTTACACTAAACTGACAGTGTGGACTATCATGGTTGTCTATATTTTTCACAATATGAACCAAATTATTTTCTTGTATATAAAGTTAAGAACAGTGAAAAAGGGTTGTCAGCCACAGCTGTTACTTTGCACTTGAGAATGTATAGAAGCGTTGGAGTTGTGCCCAAGGACATGAACGGTCCGTATGAAATGGTTCTGGATGCATCATGTTAAGAACTTTAGAAACTTTTTATTTTATATTCTACTGTTTTTGGTACAAATAACATTTCTTTCTGAATTTGAACTTTTTTTGTTTGATGAGAACACTTTTAAATGCTTTCTTCTTCCATTTCTCTGAATATCATTATACATTCTAATAATTTGTTTTCTGGCGGTTGTGAACTCTGTTTTAATATTTTAAATATTAGATGGGGTTGCTTGATCATTTGGCACTTTCTCAGCTCTTAAAAAATCTGTTACAGTGTTTTTATATGTTTCTATCATGGAAAAACACTAAATTGACAATTTATTTTCATTGGTATTCACTTAGATGAATATGATTCAGTTTTTTAACATTGAGAAAAATATCCAAATTATCTAATACTGTATATTCATTTCTCTAATATTGTATTAGTAATTCTAAATTCAAAATCATTTTTTGCATCGTTATGTTTTGTACAGGGAAAATAAAATAAGGCTCATTAATGTGAGGAACTATTTTAGTACTATATTGTGTTAGACTCTACATTGCATTTTACTCAATAGATGACATTAAGGAAATAATTAGTATCACTGCTTTAATTAAAATTCTGTTGATTGCAAACATCAGAAACCAACTGGAGTGAATTTACAAAAACTAGAAAATTATCCAGTGAAACACAGGGCAGCTAGAGCTCTCCTAGGACTAGAGCCAATGTCAAGAAAGCCATCAGAACTCCTAGCTATAATCTGTCACTTTTCTCTTTTTTGCTCTGAGTATCTGCCTCACTATGTCTCTCTTTGTAAACTGGTTTTTTTCTGCTTCTCTATGACTATGATGGAAAAATGATTACTCACAAATACCAAGTTTATATCGACATTACTTCATCTACCCTAATTGGCTGTCTATGACCTTCAATTTTAAGTTTTTGATACAGATTTCTTTATTAATTTGGCCTTGATAAAAATATGGTGTTTATTAATGTTATTCACCAAATATTTTTTCTTTCCACCTTGCATGCACGTGATAGGATTGTACTTCCTAGCCCCGCTGTAGTTGGGTGAGACCATGGGATTTATTCTGGTCAATGAGATGTGAGCAGTTGTGATGTGTGTCATTTGAATACCAGCAAGAGGCTCTAGAGTGTGCTTTTCCTCTGCTTTGAGGATGAAAAATGTTACAGTTAATGCTACTTCATCAGCTTGAATTCCTAAATGAAGGTATGCCGGGTAAAGGTCCCCAGGCATCCCTCAATGGAACAGGACATAAACCTGAGATGTTAAGGTTGTTTGTTATCTCAGCAAACAGCCAAGCCTATTTTGACTAATATATAATTATACCTGGAATTGTATTATATTTGCGTATTTTCCATTGAATTTGATCTGTCATTTAAAACAGTGGCTCTAGGCCACTGCTTTGTTCCTGCACTCACACCATTTTCCTGTTTCTAGCTCAGTATGTGTTTTCTTCTATCATGCTGTGTTGCTGTTGTAAGATTCACAGACAACATATAAACAGTGCATTAAAATGTGTTGGAATAAACATTAGGCAAGAGGTAGAAGACATCATGCATTCTTTCTCTTATTAATTCAATTATGTCCTGTAGCATTTTATCATTTTGAAACTCAATTTCTTCATATGAAAATGAACATATTGTTCCAGAACGGACCTATGGTGGGGGGGACAAGATACTGTTACCAAATGGACCCCCTCTCTCCTGGGGTCCCCCTGTGATGCAGACCCTGACCCACAGGGTCTATCTGTTGTGGATGTGACAAACAAATTCACACGGACTACAGAAGTCCTGTGGGAAAAAGGGACAGCATGGCCACTTTCTTAAGTGAGAGAGAGGGCCCTGGCCCCTGCCTGGACAGGTATTTATTGCTTTTCTGGGCACATTACATTGAGGATGGTCTTCATTTACTATGTGCAGTTTCGCTTTAGGCAGTTACTTTTTACAGATAACAAAGGAGAGGATGTTGCTAATTACATCAAAGAAGAAGGATATTTACAAATGCAAGGGGAAAAGTGGTTGAACTGGTTAGCTCATCCTTGGGAGGTTTAGCATAGATTTTAGGAAGTTACATTAAAGATATGCAGTAAACATTTGCTGCCTCAATTCAGGGTGAGGGAGTTTTATCAAAAAGCAATCCTCAGAGCAGCCTAGGTACAATGCAGGCCTGATTCCCCACAAGAGAACCTATTCATGAGTGTGGATCCTGTGTGCTGACCTCACTCCCTGCTGGTTTCCCGAATCGGGCTGGGCTACATTCCCCATGCCATGTGGAACGGTTCCCTACACCCCTGTACTGTGTTTGCCTTGCCCACCACCCTTAGGAATTATGGCTCTCAGTGCCAGAGTTTGGTGAAAAGGAAAGGAACTATTTATTCTAAAGTCATACAGGTTTAGGGTAATGGCAGAATGTTGCTGTTAAATACTCAAAGTCCCTTAAAACACCCTCCAACACACACAGTCCTCCTTCCCCACTTTGCACAGTCAGGCCAGCCATCGATGCTGTATCTCAGGAAATCTGTGACTTGGTTAGCTCCCGGTTCTTCCCAGTAATCTGTGCTCGGCTGGCAGGACTGATTCAGTTCCCAGCACCATCAGCTATGTTGCTGAGATCTTCTCATAGCCTACTAGCAGGAGGCCTTTCACCCCTTTCTTTCTTTCAACTTCTCTCTTGCATTCTTCTACACTGCCAAGAGAGAGCTCTGCATGGATGCTACGTCTTGCTTTCCTGCTTCCTAAGCCATGTGTTTAAGGGAGCCCCCTCTCTGCCTGCCAAACCATGTGGTTAGCCTCCTTAAACCACATGATTCAACCTGCATGGTTGCCACAGCTGGGTTTAAATCCCTGTGTGAATCTTCCTCTGCAACCCCATTTCTGACTCATCCCAAAATCGGCTATACTTGCCAGCACTCCTGAATTTTTCCAGCCTTTCTTGGTTGCCATAGTTAGTCTGGGCAGGTGTGACCCCGCAGTGTGGAGCAAACCATCTCCAAGCTCCCACACAGGCCCTGTAACCAGGGGTAGCTGCCTCCCAGTTACATCATGGGTCAAAGTCACTCCCATCTCCCTGGCTGAAAGCAGGGCCACTGCTACTCACCATATCTATGAAGTTAGCCAGCTGTTATAGATATGTAAAATAACCATTTTTGCATATCAGGTATGAAGCTGGCCAACTGTTGATATGCAAAATAACTCTCAATGGCCCTGCTCCACCTGTCCCATCCCGAAGTCTAGACTTGTCAGGGTGGGGATATCCTGTATTTTTATATTTCCTGGGTACCTCAAGTTCTGGAACCCATCACAAATCCCTCTTTGGGGGTCCTGGCTGCACCCCATTATAACATTACACTCTACCTATTTCAATTATAGTGCATAAAAACTAAAGCACTGTAGTATGCATATTTAAGTTATTGCTATCTATCCAGCTATTATCTCTATCTGTTATCTTCATGTAAATTGCTTAGGTGTATTTTCCCAAGGTTTAGCTGGGGATTGTTTTTTTGCTTAGTTTAACTAATAAATATGCAAGTATATAAATTCATAAACAATAATGACATGTGAAACTTAATAAATATCTCTTTTAAAAGTTTTAATTGCTCTAAACCTTTGTTTCCTCAGTTATTTCTTTTTAAGTATGTTTTATTGATTATGCTCTTACAGTTGTCTGATTTTTTTACCCTTTGCCCACCTCTGCCCGGTAGCCCTCTTCCCTCCAGCAATCCACCCCCCCACCTACCCCAGCTTAGTTCATGTCCAAGGATCATGCATATAATTTCTTTGGCTTCTCCATTTCCTATACTATTCATAACACCCCCCTGTCTATTTTGTACCTACCAATTATGCTTCTTAATCCCTATACCTTTTCCCTTTCCCCCACTTCTCCCTGTACCTTAATTCCTGTACCTTTCCCCCACTTCTCCCCCTTCTCCATCTCAGCTGATAACCCTCCATGTGATTTTCATACCTACGATTCTGTTCCTATTCTAGTTGTTTGCTTAGGTTTTGGTTTTTGTTTGCTTTTTTTAGATTCCATTGTTGATAATTGTGAGTTTGTTGCCATTTTACTGTTCATAGTTTTGATCTTCTTTTTCTTAAATAAGTACCTCTAACATTTAATGTAATTATGGCTTGGTGATGAAGAACTCCTTTAACTTTACCTTGTCTGGGAAAAACTATATCTGCCCTTCATTCTAAATGATAGGTTTGCTGGACAGAGTCATCTAGGTTGTAGGTCCTTGCCTTTCATCTCTTTGAATACTGATTGCCAGTCCCTCTTGCCTGCAAAGTTCCTTTTGAAAAATCAGCTGATAGTCCTATGGGAACTAGGACTTTGTATGTAATTCTCTGCTCTTCTCTTGCTACTTTTAAGATTCTCTCTTTATCTTTAACCTTTGGCATTTTAATTAATGTGTCTTGGTGTGGCCCTCTTTAGGTTCAACTTGTTTGTGACTCTCTGAGCCTCCTGAATGTGTATGTGCACTGGTGCACTAAATTAGGGAAGTTTTCTTTCAACATTGTTTCCAATAAATTTTTAATTGCTTGCTCTTCCTCTTTTTCTTCTGGCATCCTTATAATTCAGATGTGGGTATTTTGTAGGTATCCCAGAGTCTTCTTATACTATCCTTACTTTTTTTTAACTATTGTTTCTTTTTTCTGTTCTGGTTGAATGTTATTTCTTCCTTAACTTCCATATCGTTGATTTGAATCCCAGAGTCCTTCCCTTCACTGTTTCCCTGTGGATTTTTCTTTATTTCACTTAGTGTAATCTTCATTTCTTCCTTTATATTGTTTCTGTATTCAATGAGTTCTCTGAGTATCCTGATCACCAGTGTTTTGAACTCTACATTGGATAGGTTGGCTATCTTTGTTTTGTTTAGTTCTTTTTCTGGGGTTTTGTTGTCTTCTTTCATTTGGGCCATGTTCTTTGTTTTGCCAATTTGGCAGCCTCTCTGTGTTTGTTTCTGTGTATTAGGTAAAGCTGCTTTGACTCCCTGTCTTAGCACACCTGTTAAGTAGTATGGGGTGGAACCATGGATAGCTACAGGGAAGGGCACCTGTTTTACTGCTTTGTGGTTCTGTGTGGGGAGAGGGCTCAGTTGCTGGACAATGCCACTGCCTGGCTTCTGGAGGTATGCCGCACAGTTGCTCCATTTCCAGTTACTTCACCCACTTGCCATACGTGACTGGTACCCTTCTAGCTATTGTCCTGGTGGTAAATCCCAGAGTGGGTGTGTTTGTATACATTCTGTGTGGGCCCTTTAAATGGAGTTTCCTGAGAAACCACCAGTTTCTTTCATTGCCCTAACTCCCACTGTTTTTTATAGCCAGAAATTATAGGGCTTTATCTTCCTGGCGCTGGAACCCTGGGGTGTGCAGGCTGGCCTGGCCTGGGACTGGGTTTGCTCCCTTCCAAGGTATGCCTTCTGATTTTTAGCCACCACACATGAGTACGGGACCACCCATTCCACTGCTGCTGCTGCCTCTCTGTGTTACATCACGTCTCCTCCCCTCTCTGTACCAACTCTGCATCTATACCCCTTCTACTGTCTGGATGAATGTGGCTCCTGTAAATCCTTGCAGTTCCATATGAATTCTTTAATTCCATATAGTTTGATGTTTTGGCAGTTTTGGGTGCAATTTGTTTTGAGGTCAGTTATAATTCTTCTTGTGGTTGTGCAAGGAGGTGAAGTGTGTCTACCTGCACCTCCATCTTGACTGGAAGACCCTTCTCAGTATCTCTTATATTATGCTTCAATATAGTGATTAAAGGAAATTATAATTCTAGGGCCATACTTCAGAACACTTTGGATAATGTCTAGGTAATGATTTAACTATGTTGTTCTTTAAATGCCTCGGCTAACACTAAGTTATGCCCGTGTAGCTATGTTTCTGGTTGAATAGTGGGACTTATTAGTCGTGTGCACTGGTGTGAGATTGGGAGGCAGAAGCAATCTTTCTGTCTCATTTAAGTATTATTCTTCAAGAAACAATGTCATGGAGATGGAGGTACTTCTGAAACTGCTTCTCAGGATCTGCTCTCCTGCTCCTGGCTTTGAGAACCGCATATGTAGCAGCAGTAATGGTGTCTTCTTAATTTCACAATCCTGATAACCTTTGCAGTTACAGAAGATGTCCTTGAAATCTGTTGTTCCAGTAGTGGACTCTGAGGCAGTATTCCCTAGTGGGTTGTTTCTATCCTGTTCTTTATTTCTGGAGGCCCAGTTCAGAGCTTGCTCTTGCAGCCTTCTCAATGATTCTCTATGCACCTAAACTGTATTTAATTTATTCTTACATAAAATATCTAGAGCAGTGGTTTTCAAACTTTAGTGTGCCTCAGAATGACCCAGTGACCTTGTTAAAGTACAGATTACCTGGTTTCATTTCCAGAATTTCTGATTTATTAGGTATGGGAGTAGGATCCAAGCATATTGATATATAATTTTGATCCAGCAGTCTCACTTCTGGGAATATATCTCAAAGAACCCAAAATACTAATTCAAAAGCACATAAACACTCCTATGTTCACTGAAGCATTTTTTACAGTTGCCAAGATATGGAAGCAGCCCAAGTGTCCATCAGTAGATGAGTGGATAAAACAATTATGGGACATTTACACAATGAAACACTACTTGTCCATAAAAAAGAAGAAATATTTACCCTTTGCAAAAGCATGGATAGACATGGAGAACATTATGCTAAGTGAAATAAGCCAGTCAGAGAAAGACAAATACCATGTGATTTCACTCATGTGTGGAATCTAATGAAGGAACTGAACTAACAAGGAAAATGGGGACAGACTCATAGATGGAGAGCAGATGACAGCTAGTGGTAGGGGGAGGAGGTAAGGGGGTAGAGGGATTAAGCAAAAACGCAAAAGGACTCATGGACATGGACAACAGTGTGGTGATTGCTGGGGAGAGGGAGGTATAAGGAGACTAAATGGTGATGGAAAAATACAATAAAGATTAAATTAAAAAATCTAAAAGTTCACAGATAGCTGAACCAGAGAAAGTACTTTGAGAACCATTGATCAGTATCTGTGATGAAGTAAGCCTTGTCCCCAAATATA
>PVKM010021926.1:0-22204 GCA_004027735.1 Carollia perspicillata
ATCAGGCCCCTTCGGTGGGTTCCACAGCACCCTCCCCATGAGCATCTCTGACACAACCCTGCCTTGAAATTGCTTTCCTCTTTGTGGGCATCCCATTAACACCTGTAGGAAAGCGCTGTGTTTTAAGGGCTCTGGAGAGCCTGCCAGGCTGAGAAGGCATAGTCGATCGCACTTCTTTGGTGTTTTTACATCCAGCACGTGCTCATTTAAATAATTCTGGTAAATGAGTTTAGATAAAGCAAGTCTTTCTCCCAAATTCAAATGAGCCCTTAATTTTTATGAGGTTTGTAAAACGTCAGCAAAGCGATTTCTTAAAAAGGAAAAAAATTATTTCCTTAAGCTTACTCATTCCGTTGATTTTGGCTAAGACTGCTCATAGAATTACCAGTATGCTATGAGAAAGATTATTCATACAGTGATTTGGAGCTGGACGGAATCAGAAAAGGGTTATAAATCTCTTCATGTGACATTTCTGCAAACTTCGCCAGCCTTGGAATAAAATAGGCTTGGAAGCCGACAAACAGCACCTGCACAGCCTACCACAAGGCAAGAGCTGGCCTACCATCTGACCTTCTCAAGGTGTCTCCAAGTTGTGCTTCAAAGTCAGAGGAATAAAGGGCTTTGTCTTATGTAGGATGTTGGTGGTGACTTGCAAGCCTAAGTCATACTTGCAGGCATATCAGTTGGCCGCTTTGGGGGAACTGACATGCCTGGCTCATTTCTTTGCATTTCGTAAGAACAGTGCAATGGTCTCTCTGTGAACTGCCTCTTACAGCCACATCTGGCTAACGCTCATGAGAGCTGCTGTGGCTTCTGCCCTTCAGGCGGTTTTAGGCTGCCATGCTAGGTTCTGCTCTGCTCTGAACGCACAGTCACGTTCCTAAGACATTACAAGTTTGCAGATATTATGATGTTAAAACAATTATTTCAGTGGGTTAAATGCTTGGGAGCTAGGTACTTCATACTCTTTTTTTCTACACAAATATCAATAATAAAGATTTTCTTTATAGCTATGAGTTGAGGGACCGGAATAGAGCTATAAAGCCTAAACACTGTGCAAATCCAGGCTTTTTATTACATAGAGCGTTTGCTCAAGAATAACAAAATTTCCTGTCTGATCATACCAGCTCTGACGTGGAACATGGTGATTCTCAGTCATTCTTGTCATATTTATCATCATTGTTATAAAGTACAGTGTTGCCCAAACAAAGCAAATGCAATAGTCCTTTTTATTTGAGTGCTGATATACTGACAATAGTAGACCTCATAATGCCAGTCTGTGTCTTTAAACATGCAGGTTATCCCCAATTAAAAATGGGCCAGTGACCTGAACAGACACTTCTCCAAGGAGAACATACAGAGGGCCCAGGGACATATGAAAACATGCTGAGCATCACTAGCCATCAGAGAAATGCAAATTAAAACCACAATGAGATACCACTTCACAACAGTCAGAATGGCCATCATAAACAAATCAATAAACAAGTGTTGGAAAGGATGTGGAGAAAAGGGAACCCTACTGCACTGCTGGTGGGAACGCAGACTGCTGCAGCCACTGTGGAAAACAGTATGGAATTTCCTCAGAAAACTAAAAATGAACTGCCTTTTGACCCAGCAATTGCACTGCTAGGATTATATCCTAAGAACCCTGAAACACCAGTCCAAAAGAACCTATGCACCTCAATGTTCATAGCAGCACAATTTACAATAGCCAACTGCCCATCAGTAAACGAGTGGCTCAAAAAACTATGGTACATTTACATGATGGAATTCTATGCAGCAGAAAGAAAGAAGGAGCCCCTACCCTTTGCATAAGCATTGGTGGAACTGGAGAGCATTATGCTGAGTGAAATAAGCCAGGAGGTAAAAGACAAATACCGTATGATCTCACCTTTAAGTGGAACCTAATCAACAAAACAAACAAGCAAGCAAAATATAACCAGAGACATTGAAATAAAGAACAAACTGACAGTAACCAGAGGGGAGGTGGGAGGGGATAATGGGGGGAAAGGAGGGAAGGGTTTTCAGGAACAACTATAAAGGACACATGGACAAAACCAAGGGGGTGGAATCAGGGGTGAGAGATGGGGATGGCTGGGCTGTGGGGGAGTGGTGGGAAAATAATGCAGACAACTGTACTTGAACAACAATAAAAAAAAAGTAAAAAACTAAAAAATCCCACTCAGGTTATACCTGAGCTGGGAAAACTCAAACTGTAAGAGAAATATCTGTATGTATTTGTCCTTTCTTGCCAATTAGAGTCATAGTCCTTTGGACCAATACTTTTATAGAGACCCAATTTCATGCAATATAAAGCAAGAATTTCCTTCACCTTACCACATTTCTTAAGGGATAACTTAGTGTGCATACCAACTACTCCTGACCTCCCCTCTCTTTAAACATGTTTCCCAACACATTCCCTGCATTTCAGAGGCTATACTTGAAAGACACATTGAGCATGAAGTTCCTCATTCTCACCCATTATTCTCATCTGTCCCTCTGTTATTCCAGCCGTGTTCTCTTTCTTCCCTCCCAGTCCCAGGGAAGAGGTTTCTCTTTTCCTCTTGAAATCTAACCAACCCCTCGACCTGGTCTTGGTAGCTGTTCTCTTCACACTGCCTTCAAAATTTTAATCCCATAATAGTTGTTTCTCTCTTTAGCATCTTCAAACTCTTCTTCCAGAAATGGTCACATCTTCCTGAATAGACACACACAGTCTTATTTCTCTTAGCTCAATTTCTCTGACTCACAAATATTTTATTTTATTTTTACTTTAATTGTTGTTCAAGTACAGTTTTCTGCCCTTTTCTCCCATCTCACCTCACCCCTGCCACCTTGTTTTTGTCCATGTGTCCTTTGTACTTGTTCCTGTAAACCCTCCCCCTTCTCCCCTGAAATTCCCTCCCCACTCCTGTCTCATCACTGTCAGCCTGTTCTCTGGTTCAGTGTCTTTGGTTATATTTTGCTTGTTTGATTGTTTTGTTGTTTAGGTTCCTGTTAAAGGTGAGATCATATGGTATTTGTCTTTCACTGCCTGGCTTATTGCACTTAGCATAATGCTTTCCAGTTCCATCCATGCTGTTGCAAAGGGTAGGAGCTCTTTCTTTCTTTCTGCTGCACAGAATTCCATTGTGACACACAAATATTTTAAACATGGAGTCTACTATCATTACCTCTAATAATTCCCCACTACGTTTCTTCTTGACTACTGTAAATTTGTCACCTATTCCCATTCTTTCTCTGCAGTGATCCCTCAATAGCCTAACATAATTTCAGTCCCTAAATGCAAGATTTTAGGCCCCACTACACTTTTCCTCTCAGATATCCCATCTATTTATCATTGGCTCCTAAAAGGCTTGCGCTCTCCTCCATGGTTTCTATGATCTTATGCTTCCCTGGTTTTCCTTCTATTTTTCCAATAACTGCTCCTGTCCTCTACTGGATTCCCTTTCTCCCGTACCCCTTCCCAGTTGTAAGTGTCACTTAAGGCTCAAACATTGGCCCTCTACTCCTCCTGCGATGCTGTTGTAAGGCCCTTGGAATTCAGTCATCCCTCAATCCTGACTGTCCTCAAGACCCCGTACTATTTTCGTTCCAACATAATTCCATTTGGCTATGCAACCACCACCTGTGTCAGTTCCAGTCCTCTGGAACTGGAAGCAGATACTAAGATGGAGTTAAAAGTACAAGAAACTTAATGTCTGCTGATGAAAAGGAGTAAAAGAGTGAAGCAGGCAGGGGCAGGCTTCAAACTGAGGTGCAGGCCCAACATCTGAGAAGGGGGGAAGGAAGGAGCATTGGGAAGAAGGAGCATCAGACCACGGTGCAGCTCTGAGACTCTGGGCCAGCCCAGCAGAGAGGTCCCAGAGCAATGACTGTCCCTTCGAGGAAAACAACACAGAATGGGAAGGCCCAGCTCTATTACCCGTCCTGAGCCTTGTCGTTGGTTGGTGGCAAGCTGCCTGGGGAAAGTGTGGTGTTGGCTTGCACGCTCTGACAGGTGCCCCAGGCCTGCAGCTAGAAGCTGATAGTTAACTGCATTTCTTACAGTAGGCTCTCTTTTGAAAGGAAATCTCAAACACAATCCATATAGAACTAAGGTTAACTTTTCTTCCCTTCCTCTCCTGCTTCAAATTTGCTTCCCTTTTAAATTACCCTATCTCTCCCTTTGGTGTCAGCCTTCTTCCATCTTCCAAGTTAAATAACTTCATGTAATCTTTGGCTTTTCCCAATACCCTATGTCTTACATGTAATGTGTAACTCTTAAGTTCATTCGGAATGCTTCTCAGCGTTATCAGTCCCTCTCTCAGCACCACCATTCTAATCCATCTAATTATCTCACATTGATTTCTGCCATAAGCTTATTCTTTTCCCTGGCTCGTCTTCCTCACTCCTTCCCTAAATGTTGGGGTTTCCCAGGATTCAACCCTTGACTCTTGTCTTGTCTCACACTGCAGGCTCATCTCAGATATCTTATCCTACGAATGGACCTCTACTGAAACACCCATGACTCCAAAATTTTTATCTCCAGACTCATTTCTGTTTAGAGCTCTAATTCAAAGTTTCTCAAACTTGAATATTATATACTCTGCTTTTAAAGGGAAAAATATTATATACCATAGCATTAAATTATTTTTAATGTTATAAATGCACTAACATAAAACTAAGTGAAACTTTTGGTAATAGTTTGGTTTCCTTCCAGACGGTTTTCTACAGACTTTACACAGTTGACGCCCCATCACGTGCCCATGTGCACACACGTGTCCTGTCTTGCTTCTCATCCTTGACATTAGAGCACAAGCATTTCCTTAGCAATAAAACTCTTCACGAACATTATGTTTTTCATGGATACATAACATTTCATTCTGTGTGTCATAATCAATCTATTTTATAATGATGTCTAATGTTAAATAACCAAGCAATATGTAACTGTACATAAGGTTTTGTCAGAATTTAAGAGCATTTTTTCAGAATGGACTTCCAGAAATGGAAAGCTAGATGTCTTCATTTCGGAGATCAGAAAACCTAGGTTCTAGAAGTTTAAATGATTTCCCTGAGGCCACCAGGCCTGTAAGAGGTAAAAGATGAAAGGGAAATCTCAGCTCTGAGTTATTTCCATTGCGTCAGGCTATGCGTGCTGGGTCACCAAGAGATGGGTGCTCTCCTAGGATTCTCCAGGGGACAGAAGATCTGGAAGCTACAAAGGGCCATTTTATGCTCAAATTCCCTGAACACTTCAGCCTGATTTAGAACTCAGAGGTGCAGGTATATGCAGCAGGAGTTGTATGGGGCCTCTCCGAGGGCTGAAAGAGCAGGAGTAATCTGGTCAGGCACTATTCTCGCGGTGTGTATGTATGCTAAAGTCACGTCTGGATTACCACCACTGTCTTGATCTTGTCCTGGCTTGAGGACTGTAGGGGTCCTTCAAGGTTGAGCTTTAACACCAGCCTTTTGAAGATGATACATGCTCTTACACAAAATCAGGCACTACGCAGCTGTATTTGCAGCTCGCCCTCTACCAGGGCCATTGGCGTGGCGCTGCTGCAGTGAGGAGATACCTGATGCTGCTGCTCTGAAAGGCAGCACGTTACTGATTTTATCCAAGGGGAGATGTCTCTTGCTTGGATTCCAGCCAAGAAGTGACTTTTTGAGCCAAAGGGCCTGAAGAAAGTGATGGGAAGGGCGTGCAGTTCTCAGAGACAGAGCATTCAGCCATGCAGCAACTCAAATCAGAAAATAAAAGCAGGCACCCAGGGTTTCACAGAATGTGTTGATAACAGCTGATTTAGAAGAAGGACTTAAAAATAGACCAGAACTTCCCAACATCAACACTACTGACATTCTCAGCTGGACAATTCTTCATTCTGGGGGGTCGTCCTGCACACGGCAGTAGTTCAGTGGCATCCTGCCCTTTACCCATCAGACGCCAGCAGTGCCCTCTCCACTGACGACAATCAAAACTGTCTCCAGACATTGTCAGATGTCCTCTAAGGGTCAAAATCACCCCAGTTGAGAACCACTATAATAGACCAATAGTTCCCAAAAAAGATAACAGCCAATCCCAACGTAGGGGGCAAGTGAAAAGAAAGTTATTCAGCGTGAGAGATGTACAAAACACCTTGTGAGAAGAGGACTCCAAATCAGGCAAGAACAGTAGGTCCTCCTTTAGTCACCCCATCAAATGGTCTTCTCCAGATTGGTCATGAATGGAATGGGCGTGAATTGGAAGGAAACCCTCTCTGCAGTGAGCCTAGGTATCATATACACACCATGCTTGCTAACTAGATGATATCCTGCACATAGTCCTCACACTTGAGCACAGCTTCTGCCAAACTTAACAAAAATCCTCCCAGAATTAACAAAAATCCCAAATTGTTTCTACAGTCATTGATCTGCGTAACCCCACTGAGCATCAGAGTCAGGGCTCCTGTGCTCAGAAAGCAGGACCACCTGAGACAATGCCGAGACTGGCTTCCCTCTATTGTGATGCTCTACGTGCTATGTATCAGTATAGTCTTAGTATTAGAAGGTATCTTAGAAGCCATCTAATTAAGTTTACAAAATTTCCAGCACAAAACCCTTGAGAAATGATTGAAACCCTTCACAAGGCAGATTATGCCATGGTTGGACAAGCACTACTTGCTTCAAGTTTTTGGTTTGGGGGGGCAGAATCCGCCTCCTAGCAATGACTACTGTTGGACCTGGTTCTGTCCCCTAGAGCAACATAGGATAAGTCTACCCTCTAATTTAGACGTCCGAGGGTAGATCCCAAAGTTACCTATTAAGTCTTCCCTTCCTCATCTCTTCTCCATTCCAATCAACCATTCCCATCACAGCCAACTGTTTTTCACATGCCATCACCTTTGCCCCCACAAGTCACTCTCTTCTTCATCCTTTGAACACACTCCTTCCTCAGAATCCAAAGGGATTTCATCAAGCACCGAACAAGTGCACTGAGCACGGGTCCCAAACCTCACCCCTATCATCAAGGACCCTAAGACACTCCTTTACCTTTCATTCTCCTCATAAGACTTATCTTTAGCTTCACAGAAGAACAGGCGTCAGGCAGGTACAGCTCTCAAGATCACATCCTTCCCTTTTTCACACTCACCTATGCCTTTTAGGTCTCCTCTTGTCTTCCCTCCAGTCCGAGGAGGGTGAAGTCCTGTCTCCACCAATCATGCTTTCTGTCCTGTGGCTTTGGCTTCTCTCTCTCACTGTTCCCTTCTCAGAGACCACCTTCATGTGTGGGCTTCCCATCTCAAAAACAACCAATGAACACAGCCACCCCTTTTCTAACTAGAGCTCTAGAGTACTGAGTCTCCTGCCTCCACATCTTTAGTTATTCTAAGTGTCATCCACATCTGAAGGCTTATCACATTTATTTCTTCCTCACACCAGGATACTCCATATACACTCCCTTTACTCCAGCACACCATGGGATCTGCAGGTCTCCAAATGGACCATGTGTTTCCAGTGCCTGAACTGATTCCCTCCCCGACCCCTGTCCAGTTGGCAAATGCCTACTCTTTTCTAAAGAAACTCAGATGTAATCTCCATTGCATAGCCTTCTCTGGGGAGGTAGGAAGTTAATTAAACAATCACATAATGTCTTATAAGTATTTTAAGACTTAAATGAGATAATATACACTAAGTACTTAGCACAGTGAGGGGCAGAGTAATGCTTGATAAATTGTAGATATTATTATCGTTAGCCCCTTAGATAGGCTGCTTCCGTGTCTCTACATGTTCATTATTGTCTCCAGGACATCATGCTGTGCCTGTCTAAACAGATGACAACTTCACCAATCCACCAGATTATAAAAGCAGAAATGCCTTTCCATCCATATGTCTCTAACACAAGGCCTGACATCTAGTAGGGACTCAGTTAATACTGATGAATGAGTAAATGACAATACACTTGCATGAGGACAAGGCAATTATTATGCCTTATAATTCACAAAAATATACCAGTTCTATGCAGATGGTTCGGGCCTTTCAGCAGTGATATCACATTTCAAGCCTCCAATTTACCTCCATGAAATCTGGAACAGGTTAGAATGCCAAAGTGGGAGTCAACACTCCCTGACACTGGCTCCCCAGTGGGGAGAACGACCAGGCTGGATCATGGGGGCCTAGTGATCTCTTGGCTCAGGCTGGCGCTTCTGTCCTTGGTGGGCCAGGGTGGCCTTGAGCAGCCAGCCCCTCTGGGTTCAGCTGTGGGCCAGCACTGAGACGGAACAAAAGCAGCATTTATGCCACCACTCACAAAGCAGGCCCTTGGGCAAGGATCAGGGGACTTGCCTGTCAGCTCCTTTTTCCCCAGACACAGCCCTCGGCTACACCTCTGCCTTTAGGAACTGGGCTAATGTCAGCCGCGGAGGGACAGAGAGAAAAGGTATGTTATGCCAGGTGTGAAAGCACTCAAAAAATGTTGCTTGGTAGCTACGAAATGGAGATAAATTTTAGTGGACATTTCATTCTGATGACAGTATTGATCATTGTTTTATTTAAGTAAACTGACATTAATCAAAGCCAAAGGGCTGGCTTCCACCCTTTCCCCTAAGAACCCTTTAAAAATTTTATATCTCTTTGTCTCGAAGGACCTGGGCTTGAACTATTTTGTCTAATATATAAATTGGCGGATCTTGTGAAAAAATATTTATATACTGAACTCTGACTATGTGTCACTCCTTTGCATATTGTGTCCATTATTCCTTATGAGGAGAGTATATTATTTCTATTTTGTAAATAAGGAGACTGAGCTCCTGGTAGTTTAAGTCACTTCTTTAGGACCACACAACTTATAAATGACTTTATTAGTAGTTAATCAACTTTTCCAAGGTCACACAGCTTTTAAAGTGATCTGAATTAACTAACTATTCCCCTTATTGTTGTTAAAATAATGAATATTTTGTAACATAAAAAGTGAATCAAAATTTATTAAGATAACATAAAAGTATTAAAATGCTACTGTCAATTAAAGTTCTAATTCATGCAAACAAATAAGCTTGTGGCTTTAGCTGTCCTATGCTATTTAGAAAAAAATAGGACTATGTAGTTGCCAGTAGGACTTTTGAAGGATCATAGATAATGAATGGGCTCTGAGATTTCCAGGGTAGTGACACTGCTTTAGGGTATTTGTCTTTGCTATTCTGCCTTCAGAAACTATTTCTCAATGTATAGCATAAATGCTAAATGCCACTTTCTGTTCCTCTTGGCCTTTTCAAAACAGAGACAAGATTCTATCCATCAGGAAGGCATGCAAAGATCTTTCCTTTGACCCAAGTGCTTATCTGGAGCAAACACAATTTTAGGATTTCCTCAAGCTGTTTCATGATCCCTGATGGTGCAGATAACAAAGATTTCAAAGGAATTTTGGGGCCTGGGAAAGAAATGAATAGCTCACCTTTGCCCTTAGCTTTGTGTGTCCCTCAGCCAAGGGATCTGCCAGGCAGGCTTGCTGGTAACTCCAGGTGTGTGCAGAAGGGTCCAATTTCAAAGTACTTGGAAAACCCTTGCTCTAAAGTCCCAAATAAGAGGCCAAGGCTTTGATTTGCAACAGGAAGACAGCCCCAAATTGTTCTGCAGAATCCATCCTACTCCAAGAAATAGGATTCAGGAAACCAGGGAATAACTTCCACCTAAAAGGTAGTGGGAGTCCCCCTGCTCTCTCAACAAGAAGGCAGGGACGCTGAGCTGACACTCAGACTCATGATAAAACCACCTGGAGGATGAGGCGCAGGTGATCACACCAGAGGGAATTCACTGATGCAAAAATAATGACAATCATCTCTTCCTGTGGCATTGCATCAAGCCAGCATAATCCACAATTTGTCAAAGGTCTTTGCTAATTTGGGTGTCACTCATCCTCCCTACTGTCTGCAAAGGTGTGGGCAGAATCACAGTCTGAGCTCGAAGAAAGAGTGCCCGGAGACTAGAACTCAGAAAGAACCATACCTTGTACGTATCAGGGTGGAAAGTACGGCATTACTGATAAATGTTAGAAGGTGGGGGGGCGGAGGCCAAGTTGATAAATTACAATGATTTCAGTCTGGAGGATATATATGTCAGTAACGAGAGAGAGGGAGAGTGTGTCACTCAATGGAAAACATCGAAGGTACAAAATTAAGGGAAAAAAGACGAAAGCCCGCGTGCCTGCCCAGTTATTGCAACGCTGTGGAAGAGGTGCAGGGGACGTGACGGAAAGGCATCAGTAACATTTACTAGTGTGTATATGCGCCGGGGGCTCCATAAAGTGTGAATTATCTCATTGAATCCTTACCAAAAACTCCGTGAAGAAGCTTCTATCAACATCCCGTGAGGGCGGATGACAGCACGAGGGCTGGCGGAAGTCAGAGTCACTCTGCTGAAGTCCACACGTGTAGACAGCCCGCGAGGGCAGACACTCTTACCCTCGCTCTGCCTCAGGAAATCGTGGCTGTGTTGTAAGTGGTGGGGTTGTGTCCACATTTTTTCCTTTTAATCTACTCGCTGAAAGTTCTGTAGTATGACTATGTTAAATTTGAAAAATGCAAGATGTGTATTAAGAAATCAGAACTCATAACCTCTGCTTCTCGGGAATGTGCTGGTAATACACTCAGATCTCATCGGACAGTGAATTTGAGTTCTAAGAAGGCCTATTGTTTGATTAAGCACAGGAATGAAAATGTCACCCCGAATCAGATTCAGCAACTGTTTTTTAAGCCCTGGCTATTGGGGGGATTCAGGAGGGGAGCCTCGCCAGGTGCTGACTGAGCACCGTGCCTGGGGACTCCAGTGAGCACTCACTAACCAACCTGTGACATTCGGCTTCTGCCCTGTGTGTCAAAATCCACTTCCCACTCTTATTCACAGCAGATCTTCCTTTTAACCGAGTTCTCCCAGTGCCTTGTGCAGAGCACGACATCTGTGGGCCTCACCTAAGCCTCCCCATCCTTTAGGGCCAAGTTCGAGTTTAGCCTCTGCCAGGAAGCCCCACCACCCACATCAATTTCTTTCTCTCTTGTCTTCCCACAGAACCTATTTCCTCTCTCATTTAATTATATTCCACATTGTTTAATCTTTTAAATAGTTAATGTACCCAACCAAGACTTGATTCTCTAGGGTTTGTGATTCCTAAGACTAAGACAAGTTTTTCTGTTTCTTTTTCAGCCCTTCGGAGTGCCTTGTACAGTACGATCCTTTAGTTTCGTATTAATCAGGACTCGTAGTTGCAGATGACAGAAAACCTAACTCCACCCGGCAGAAGCTGAAAACAAACAAACAAACAAACAAACGCAAGGGTGGGGGCTAGAGGAAAAAGGTGTTTATACGCCCATGTAACTGACAAGTCCAGCAGCCTGGGCCAGGGTTAGCTCCTCAAAGATAGCCACCGCACAGCCGCTGAGTCGTGTGGTCACTCTAATTTGGGCATAGGGCCAGCTCCACCAGGCCTGCGCGTGGACAAGAGGCAGTTTTTCCCAAAGGAGAAGCAAGCTGCTCTTGTCAAAAGAAGGATGGATGGACACTGGGCAAGCAAGCACAACAGATGTCTCTCACCTTATTGAATCAGATTCCTCGGCACTTTAATAATCATGATAATAACAACGATAATAACTGTTCTCCACTGGTCAGGCCCCAGACCTGAAACCCCATTAGGAACGGCCAGGCAGCAGCAGAGCTCTTATTAACCTGATCTCAACAGAAGTGAGCCAGGCCTGGGGGCAGAGCTACAAAGGAGAGCTTACAAATCTCTGAGACAGCATTTTAATACCACAGGGAATTTTTTTTCCTTTCCCACAAATTGTGTTAACCCTTTGGGAACAGGGGGAAACCCAGTGTAGAGCTCATTAGTGGCTTTCCTTCAGAGCTCTTCAAAGAAGCCCCGTCATTTGCCAACGTGATTTTTCTTAATATTGTGCAGACGGCAGGCTAATCCATCTTCAAATGATCTAATTGCATCCAACTTTCTCTTAAGAAACACTGCGTGGAGTTGCAAAGTCTTAATTGTGGGGTACATGCTGAATGTCTCCAAGATTACAGAGCCAAGCATTCAAACCAAAGCTGGGGAATTTCCAGGGGAAACTTTCAGGGGAAGAAAATGGAAGGAAAGTGGCAAACTGGAAAGCTTCACCAAGTCCAGTTCCTGGGTCCCAGCGTTCATGACGTTGAATAAATGCTTTAGCTTACTGCTTTAGAATTTCCACTCCGTGCTCACGGAGGTTCCGCCTGTGCCATGAGAGCCTGGTGTTTCCTTCTTGCTGCTTATTATTATGATGGAAGAAATGGGTAAAGAAATGGGGAAGGTGGCGGGGCGGGGGGCAGGCAGAGGAGCAGCGGGGATCTTTTGGCTGGCTGGGCAAGAATAAGGATGTCAAGTGGCCCGTGTTTTCTTAGGCTTTCCTGGCCTTCTACTTTCTTACCCCAGCAACCTTTACACACCATGGAAAGGGCCTAATGAAATAAAGCAGCTTTACATGAAGGAGGTTAGCTAAGCCAAGTGAGGACAGGGTGAGGACGGGAAGAGGCTGGAAATGGAGTGGGGAAGTGCAATGTTTTCTGGGTTGGGGGAAGCCAGGCACACACAGGCAGGTGAGATCAGTGCAAACAGCAAAGGCTCTCTTTACATTAGCACTTCTTTTCAATCTTGTCTATCTTATTTATCCTGTTTATCCATCACAGCTACTCGATGGGGATTCAGTTGTTTTCTGAATCTACTTTAGGGAGAACAGAGAATGGGATCTCCCTGTGGAGACCTTTGCTGAAGCTGGTGCCTGGCAAAGCTGGGCTCCGAACTTCAAGGTGAGCACCATTTACTAAGACCTCCCCCCTTAGACACACCATGAGGGTTCAAGGACAGGGGCTGGGTCAAGGTCACATGCAGGCTGCCAGCCCCCTGAGGTTCCGGCCATGTGTAGGTACAGAGAACCCAGCTCTCTCATTCCCTGGCAGGCCTGGGGGAACTATCATTTTTACTAGGATGAAGTCATATATTAAACAATAACATGGTTTCTGTCAACATCAGACCTTCAGGCCTTTGTTCTGCCCTCCCCCACAAACATATTTATATTGGCCCTGGCTAACAATATCCCACTTTCCACTTGCATTTGCAATCCCTTATGTCTCATCTGGTATACAATACGCAGAAAATCAGCCCATAAAGGACCTGGCAGTAAACCTAAGGCACTTTATTAACTCCACTTTCAAGTCCCTAGTGACCGTGAGAACTGGAGGGCCTTTTCGAGGACGAGGGCCCTTCTTTCCTGGAGATTGGCCCATATTCCCCTCATAATCCAGGGCCCCGAAAGGAGTCTCCATGGGCCACTTATACACAACAACTCCAAAAGAAGAAGCCACAGAAAGCAGACCCCTAATAATAGGACTAAAAGAAAACTTACATTGAGGGCTTGTTATGTGCCAGGCACGGTGCTAAATAAATCACACACATTATCACTCCTAATCCTCACAATCCTTTGAGTAGATGCTATTTTGACCACAGAAGAGAAAACCTCACAGTTATTCAGTAACTGCAGAAGATTCTCTGCTCCAAGCCGGGCAACACTGGTGTGTTCTGTTACTCACTCACTGATTGTTTAGGTATTAATCAAGTGCCTTCCTGCACCAGGGGTAGTGGACACAAATTTGAGTGGTCCTGCTCAGAGAATTAACCATCGACCACACCATAGTGTAAACTCGGGAAGCACACACGGAGAGCGGAGGAAGGGAATCCCCTTCAGCTGGGCTCTAGCAGCTCAAAAAGGAGAGAATACCTCTCTTATTGGCTTGTGCCCCCTCTCCTAGCACAGGGCCAAGGGCTTCATCACACAAGACTCCATCTCCATCACCTGCCGAAGGGCAAGGCTATTTTGTAAGAGGCCAAGTGTCCCAGCTGAATAGAGAAAGGTAACTTATACTGTCTTTATGCCATGAAAGTCCCAGACATATCCATATGCAGATCCCATTCATTCCTAACAACAGCAAAATTCAGATGAGGTGAGACTCATAATAGGCTTTGTTAAAGGGCCACTAAGGTTTCCGCGTGTGTGCATGGGATGTATAGGTAGGGGTGAGCAACGGGACGTGAGTTAAATGCCAGCTCTGTCCTAGGTTGTTAGGCATTTTGCATACATTTTTAACTTGATGTCATTTATTCTGTTTATTTCCAGTGATTAATCCTTCACACTTGCCTCCTCCCCAGGCCATTTTAGCTCTTCTTACTGCTTTACAACTTACTTCCACCCTAGCCCATCACCAAACCACCTGTTTTTCACACATGGATAGCTACAAACACCTTGCTAGTCGTCCAGCTCCTGCTCATGCCCTCCCCAGCTTCTCCTCAGCTGCCAGGGTGCCCTTCTGACTGTAAATTAGAATACGTCCCTCCTTTTGCTGAAACCCTCCCATGTCCACACACCGCTGCAAGACTGGCTCCTGCTTGCCTTTCCAACGTCACATCATTCCTTCCAACCTCACTCACCCCGTTTTGGCCACATCAGCCTTCCTTCCATTCCATGATTGTGCCAAACCCTTATCCGCTCAGCGCAGGAGCACTTACTGTTCTTTCGCCTACAATAGTCTCATCCCCCAGCTCTTCACTGGCTGGCTCATTCCATTCCTCAGACGTCAGCTCAAATGTCAACTCCTTCCGAGAAAACTGTTGTTCACCAGGCTGTTAAAAGCAGCCCTTTCCTACCCCCAGACAATTACACATCACTCAGTCTTCTTCCTATTATACTTATTTGTTTCTGTGCTCATCATCTATTTCTCCCACCAGAGCCAAGTGCCACAAGGACAAAGAACTTGCCTGGTGCTGTTCACCCATGTCTTCCCAAAAGCCGTGGCCTGGCACACAGTAGTTGCTCAATTAATATTTGCTAGATTAACACATGAATAGTTCATCAGTAGCAAATGAACTCTCCCAAGGGCTCCTGAGGTGTACATCTCGGAACATCCTCATTTGGTTGCTCAAGAAACTGAACCTCAAAGAAGCCTGGAATTCCACTTCATTGGTCTGCACGGCTCCTGTGCCAGGCCTTTTGTTACCCTGCCAGGAAGTCTCTCCAGGTCACCAAAAAAACAAGGAAGATACAGGCTATGACATGGATGGAGCCCAAAACCATTATGTTAAATGAAAGAAGCCAGACACAAATGGCCACATACTCCACGATTCCATTTGCATAAAATGTCCAAAAGAGGCAAATCCACAGAGACAGAAAGCAGATTAGTGGATGCCAAGGGCTGGGAGTCGGGGTCGGCAGCAGATGGGAGCGACTGCTTAATGGGTATGGGTTTCCTCTTAGGGTGATGAAAGTGGTCTGCAATTAGGTAATGGTGATAGTAGCAGAGCACTGTGAATGTACACTGAAAATGGTTAGAGTTGTACATTTTATGTTGGATATATTTTGCCACAATAAAAGAAAGGAAGCAAAAGTGAGGAAGATGCCCCAGGGAGCTAGGTGCCCATAGCCATTTGCAGGCAGAGCCAGGGACCCACTCAAGTCCCTTGGTCTCCCAGTGGCTTTGCTGTGCTGGCTTCAGGTACCGGAGTGCACTGCCTCTTCCCATTGCCCTGACTCTCTGCAGGATCTGCCTGCCACCAGGCGGACCATTTCAAAAGGAGCCCTACTCTAAAAGAGAACATTTTACTTTGCAACTTTGTGGAGTTTCTCTTTGCATTTCACTCTGTATCTTTAATCAGGATGATCACCCAAGAGCAAATGGCACCTGCTGTATGCTGCTTTGACATCTGCTCATCTGGGTTTTTTTTTTTTTTTGTAGTTTTATTTTTAGCCCTAAACTGATTCAAAAAGCCATTCTGGAGAAGCTGTGAGCTCTGCAGTGTTTTAGCCAAGGAAAGCCTCCCTGAAACGGAACTGAGGGGGTGTGTGGCCGGGGACGGAGGGTGGTGCTCTGCACTGGAAAATGTCTCACCCGTCTTTCTGAGGCCTCATCTAGGTTCCCAGTCTAACAGCATGCTTCTCCTTTCGCCCCTAAACATCCAATCTCCCTGTGCTCTTCCCATTAGAGTATTTTTCCAGGGTTAGAAACCCTGACTTCTTGATTGTTTTCCTGAATTCGATGAGATGGGCTGAACACTAGTAGGAGGGGCTCTCAGGACTGTCTGGAATGCTGCCTTGAGGTGGATGTCCCCTGTCCTTCTGAGTCACCAGTGAAGAGTGGGCTTACTGAAGGGCGGTGGCTGCCCAAAGCTCAGGGCACTGGTGAGTGAGTGAGCAAATGGCACATCATTCATTCAATCAGTTCTTCAACGGAGGCCTGCCATGTACCAGTTGCTGTGCTAAACCCGTCATTTCATTTAATGGGACAAAGTGTCACTCAACTCCTACAGTGCACCAGGCTCTGCAAGGCTCTGGCAATAAAGAATGAAAGAGATGGAAATGATTGAGGCTGCTTCTGAGTTTATGATCTAGCTAGAGTCTAAAGGTGTGCTGTCCAATGTGGTAACCACGCAACATGGGTAGGTATAGAACAGGTAAAGAACTTATATGCACGACCCATGGACTCACTGAACTAAGGGGAGAATTGCTGGAGGGAGGGGGTTATCGGGAGGAGGGTGCAAAGGGGGGAAATGGGGACACCTGTAATAGCATCATCAATAAAACGTACTTTATCATGTGGCTAGTGCAATTAATACAATGAATTTTAAATTTTACTTAACGTTAATAAATGTAAATTAAAAACTGAAGCGGTGTAAAATATGTTTTTTTCTGCTAAACGCAACTTCATTGCTTTGGGAAGACTACATTTTACTTTAACTGGGGCATTGCCTCAGATTTTATTCTTTTGTTATACTGCATGTGTCAAGAGAGTACATTGTTTCCAATATGAAATATGAACACATCGCTGTTCTAGAAGGTGTAAACAGACTGACTCAGTTCAAACGAGTTTTTCTATATACCATGAAACACTGTAAGGTTCTTATTTGGGTATTTTATGCAGACAGTATGAGTTATGGTTGAAATCTATGTGAATCATAGCTGATAACTAAACTGAAATACTATTATTTTCCTTATAACAGTTAATTCATTTTTTTAGTTTAAAAAAGTCAGGATAGGTGAGTTTTTACATCTGAAATGAAGGCATGTTACTAATGCAGAATTGAGTGGAGATTTAGAAGACAGTACCACAATGCATGGCAAAGAACAGCACTTACTGTTTACAAAAGTTAGCAAATTCTATCCTTAGTGTCTCGAGAAGCAAATTTCTAGAAGTCTTCTGGCCTTGTGTTTAGCCTCCAAGAGTTCATAAATATTGAGGTCTAGACCCAGAGCACCTTGTACGCAATTAAAAAGCATTTGTTCTGATAAGAAAGAGCACAGACATAATAATTTATTAAATTTTCCATTTTTTCCTAGACAGGGGAATAAAACACTGGGCTATCTTCTCAAAGCTATTAGATGTCTCTAAGATCAAAAAATATAAGAAAAAATGTTCTGGAAATTATAAAGAGTCATACAAATATACGTGGTCTTATTCTTGTCTCTTTTTACAATCTCTCTTGGGAATTTCACCCCGCCCCCCCACCTCTTTGCTCATTGACTTGGGCCGAATATCCACCACTGTGCCTCTTCGGTTCTGACCTCTGCCCAGGTCCCACGTCTACAACCCAAACTGTCCACTCAATAGTTCCAGCTGAAGGCTGGGCAGGGTCACAACTTTGAATACTCTACCTTTGCCTTAGTTTCCTCTTAGCCCGCCTCCACCCCAAGCTTTCTAGCAGCTGGGAAGTCAATCTGGGGTACTGTGCGGGGGCTGGGCCCACGGGCTTTCAGAGTAGTCACTGCCCCTCCCCCACCCTGCTCAGCAGCATCCACCAGGGAAGTGACCTTTGCAGCTGCGATTCTCAGGCTTCCTGTGTCAGGTGACTTAAAGCAAATTGTTTCTCTGCCTTCCTTCATTCAGTCTTGGGGGATGAGTTGAGCGCACCTTCTCATGGCTCTAGTGCCCCAGAACAGGCTTGCCATCATTCCAGCCCCCACAGATGACCCTACCCCTCCTAGGCTCCAGTAAAAGCTGCCCCTTCTCTTTGTCCCTCCAGCCGAGGCACAGTTGCGGTTTCGATCTGTTGCTGATATTTACATAGTATCGCCATCCCTTGTTTGTCTTCTCTGCAATTCCATGACCTGTGTAACCAATTCCGTACATTAACTTCCCTGGGTGAAATTCTCAGAGTTGGTTCTGCTTTCTTGTTTGGATCCTGATGGTGTGGCAGGGATGTGATTGATTACCCTGGCCCAGAGTTTCCGTTGCTTCAAGTCCTCCGGTATCTATAATATTTCAGAACTGGGCAATCTAATGCAAGCCTCCTTCAGGCACCTAGGAGGATGGGGGGAGGGTACTTCTCAAATATGGTGGAGTACACATCAAGTCACTTGGGGTCATTTGATAAAACACCATGTCTGGGCATCACCCGAAGAGATTTTGATTTAATTTGTCTGGGGAAGAGCCTGGGTATGGGTAATTTTTAAAGCTCCTTGGGTGATCTTAATGTATACTTTCAGTTGAGAAACACTGTGAGGTAATGGGACCCTGGCTGTTGCTTTGGGAGCATATATAAGCATGAATATGTGTGTGTGTGTGTGTGTGTGCGCGTGTGCGCGCGTGTGTGTGTGTGAGTTTGAGAGAGAGATGCAATGAGAAATTGTCAACACTGACGCTGGTCACAAACACCAAAGACCAGAGACCAACGAGAAGAAGAAACCTGAATTTAGGTTGAAAAAAATCAAATGTGAATTATGTCATTTATGCAAAGAACTGACCCATTGTACTTAGCTACCCTTTAGGACAGTCAAGTTTATTCATGACATTTCGTTAATTGTTTGTTGTAAGATTTGATTTTTCCTCATAGAAAGCTCTGTGAGTGTGTGATTTAATAATGAATCTGTATTCACAAGTCACATATGCAAACCAGTGTCTTTAATTTTCCCATCAGCCTTCAAGGCCTGCTAGTGAGGCAATAAGATCATGAGATCAGCACTTTAAAAACACCCACGTGAAGACATCAGAGGGCTGTGTCCACCACTGTACCATATGGCCTCCAGCCTCAATCCCCTCGCTCAGCTTCACACAGACGCACTCAGCTTACAGGAGCCTAGTGAAGAAATATGGGAGGAAAGCCTGCTGTATTTATTAGGAGGCCAACAGAGCCTGCTACTGACCAGCAAAGTGCATAACCATTTCCACTTGACCCAGGAAGGCACAACACCATGCCCCTTCAGAATCTGGTGATCACGATGGTGGGGGCTTCCCATGTGGGAGTTCTGGGTAGAATCATTCCCATTGATTGATCTAACTGTACAACACCGTGCTCGGAATGGGCAGGATGGGAGCACCTGATGGATAAAAGACTAATAGAGCAGAGAAAGAGAGCCCAAGAGCAAACCACGTGAAATCCAGAACTTGAAGAGGTTTTACTGTAATAAAGAGAACAGCAAAATCAGTTTCAGTGAGTCACAAAATGTAACATTAAAATAATTCTTTGATGATACTGGACTCAAGATCTTTAGTTTGCAAATAAAAGAACTGGGATCTAAAGAAGGTAAGCAATATGTCCAGGGTTCACTGGCTAGTGAATGATGGAGAAAGACTAGGACCCAGATCTGTGCCTTTTGTCTAAATCCTTGCTTCCAGCTGTACTAGCACCTGCTGGGAGCCTGTTAGAAATGCAGAGCCTCAGGCCCCACCCCAGACCTACTCTTTAACGACACCCCCAGGTGACTTTTACACCCATTACCATTTGAGAAGCAGTGCTCTAAACCACACTCTGACTGTGCTGGGACGTTCTGCTCACCCCCGGCCAGAGTTGGGGGAATGCTTGAAAAGTACTTGCTCTGTAACTAATAGCAGAAGCCAGTGTTAATATTCATAAATGCAGAAAGGAAAAGTGAAAATGAGGTACAATGAGGAATTTTAGATCACTTGTGTTGCCTGGCACCCACATGTATGACTTAAAAACAGCTTCTAAGAACTGGAGGCCTGGAACATAGAAGGAGCTTGATAAAAATGTGTTGAGCAAATGAATAAAACTTGCCATACGTGGAGAAAAGATGTCAGACTCTTGATGTTCAACGTCGCACACATTTGTAGAGTATCCACTGTGTACTAGGTGTCATGTGAGGTGTGGAGATACATTCATGACTAACCTATGGACTGAGAGGCTCATGGCCTGGTGGAGAAGCTTTCAGAACCTGTGCTTCTCGAAAGCAAGTACTTATATCTTTCCTTTTTTCTCTTTGTGCCCTGCACACAAAGATATGTTTGCCAATATTCACAAGTATCGTTTTAATTGGAAGCTTTCCACACCCTATTCATTCAGTGGGAATTGTTGAGTGGTAGGGGTAGACTGGGATATAAGAGCTTGGCTTTTCAACCCTCTGTCCTTTTAGAACGATCCCCCACTGGGATTGGGTAATCCTTCTTATCTAATCTCTCCACATTCCCTCCATCTGCCCCTTCTCTGCTGAGTGCTGGGCCTCAGGCAGTTGGAGAGAGACCTGGAGGTTAGCTACTTCACTGGCCCCCTGTGTCCTGGCCCAGCCGCTGAGTGACTTCCTGGTCTCCCCTCTGCAAGGCACCTCTGCCTCTGAACTAACTGCCTGAGTATTTGCATTGAAACTTATCCTAGAGTTTATCTTGAGTTGAAAAATTACATTATCACTTCCTGGGCTGGGCCAGCACCCAGCTACACTTCTTCACTGTGGCTGAGACTTGGAAACAGATAAGAGGAGGAAAGAATCTTTCTTCAAAAGCTGATCACTTTGTCTTTCTGCAAAAAGGGACATTAGCCAAAGGCCAAAGAAAGAAAAAGGAATAAAGGCTTCAAAGTCTCTTACTGGGGTTTACAGCAGGGAATGTGGTCCAGAAGGTCTCTGGTTGGAAAGAAGACACAGCCTCTTCACTCAAATAACAATGATAATGATGATGCTAATAACCTTATTAAGCTCCTCATATGTGCCAGGTACAGTGCTATGTACCTAACACACATTCCTATTATTTCATTGAATCTTCGCAACAACCCTATAGATGCCTTTGTCCCCTGTGCCCTTTTTATAGACTTCTGAAGGGGCCCTCAGAGGATGAAGGAAAAGAAATACAACTTAAATTCATGAAACTTTATTATACACCAGGCCCCATACTAGCATTTTTCCTATGTCATAAGACAGGTGAGGTAATCAAGTCAACAAATACTGTCTCATTTATTTGAGGAATATTTATTGAGATCCACCAGGTATTAAGTACTTTATATTCATTGTCTCATTACTGTTAACGATAATCCTGAGATAGGTACTATTATTACTGCCTTATAGAAGAGGACCCTTGGATGTTGCCTTTTCTTTCTCTTTATTTTCCTTTTCTTCCTTCCTCCCTCCCTCCCTCCCTCCCTCTCCCCTTCCACGAATATTTACTGAATGCTGGCTTTGTTCTAAGACTGGGGATAAAGTGGTACATGAAACAGACAAGGTCCTGACCTCATGACGCTTATTTAGTGACAAATACCCTAATAGAAATGAAATAGGGTTATACTAAAAAAGACTGGGTGCTACTTTAGATTCTGGGGTCACTTCTGAGGAGGCGAGAATCTGAATGGTGAGATATGAATGGCAAGAAGGAGGGAGTCATGGAGAGATTCCAGAACAAAATCCTCCAGACAGAGAAAACGGCTAGCACAGGAATCCCGAAGGCTTCCGAGCAAGCCTGGGTGTCTCGGGAACAGAAACACGGCCAACACGGCTGGAGCTGAACGACCGAGGTGGGAGCAGGACAAGGCGGGCCACGGAGGCGGACAGGGAGCCTGATGGGAGAGCCAGGCCAAGGCGTCGGGGGTCTGTTCCAAATGGGGAGATCTAGAGTGTGAGGGGGCCTAATATTAGGGCAAAAGATAGTTTTAATTTTTACTATTTTTTAAATTTTGCTTTTCAATTAGAGTTTACATTCAATATTACTTTATATCAGTTTCGGGTGTGCAGCGTAATGTTCAGACAATCATGTGCTTTACAAAGGGTCTCCCCCGATATTTCCAGTACTTACCTGGCACCACAGAGAGTTATTACAATATTGTTAGGCACATTTCCTATGCTGTACTTTACATCCCCTTGACTATTTTGCACTTCCAATTTGTACTTCTTAATCCCTTCACCTTCTTCGCCCAGTATCCCTCCAACCTCCTCCCCTCTGGCTACCATCAGTCTGTTCTCTGTTATCT
>PVKM010021927.1:0-22207 GCA_004027735.1 Carollia perspicillata
ACCATAACCATACCCATAACCATAACCCAGATCTTATCCAAAGCCCTAATCCTAACCCTAAAGCTAACCCTAGACATAACCATAACCTTAACTTAAACCTTACCATTATCACTATTGGAAAACCTAACCCTAAACCTAAGCCCATCCTTGCTGGAATCCTAAACCTAACCATAAACCAAAAGTTGATCCTAGTCCAGAACAAATCCTAAAACTGAGAGTATCCCTAAACATAACCCTAATGCTAACGCGAGCCATAACCTTACTCTCACCCTTCTAGCAGCTTATCCGTAGCCCTAACCCTTACATTAATGTTAAACGCAACACAATCCATATTGGAAACCATAACCGTAAAACTAATCCTAAGTATCACCCTAGACTTACGCTCAGCCCTAATCCTAACTCTAGTGCTTTTTTAGGCCTAACAGTAGCTCTAGCATTAGCACTAGACATAAGACTATCACAAACCTTAAACTTTGACCAAACCCTAACCATTCTCCTAACCTAACCCTAAAATGTACCATAGCCATAATCCTAACCCAATGCCTCCCTTTAGAAGTAGATCTAACCATAACCCTAGACTTAGCGCTAAACATAACCCTAGCCTTAGGCCTAAACCTAAACCTAGTACTATCTCTACTTCTAGTCCTAATCCTAAACCTAAGACTAACACTAATCTTAGCCCTAACACCAACCCTCGACCAAATGCTAATCATACCACTAAAACTAACGCTAACGCTAACACTATTTCTAGACTGAAACCTAACCCTAAACATAGCCCTACCGCTAAACCTATGCCTAACCCTAATCCTAGCCATAGCACTAATCCTAGCTCTATCTCTAAACCTAAACCCACCCTAGACCTAATATAAACCATAAACATTACCCAAAACCTAACGCTACTCCTACCCTTTGCCATAGCCCTAGACCAAGCCCAAAACCGAATCTTAACCATAACCATAACACTTTCACAAGGGGAAACCCTAAAACCTAACTCTAGCCTAATCCTAGCCATACAACTTACCCTACCCCAAAATCTAGCCCTATCCTAATCCTACCCCTAATCCTAACCCCACCTCTAATCCTACCTCTAAACCTTACCCTACACCCAACTCTAGGCCTAACTGTGACCATAACCGTATCCCATTACCTAAAGCTAACCCTAGCCCATGCTGTAGCCCTAGCCCTAACACTTAACCTAACCATAACCATACCCGTAAAACTGTCACTATCAGCAACCCTAAACCTAACCCTCAAGTTAAGTCTAGTCTTACATCTTGCCGTAGCTCTAACCTATCCCTAACTAAATACAACCCTAAACCTAACCCTAGTCCTAAACCTAACACAAAACCTCACAGTAACCCTAACCATAACCCTAATTCTATCCCTCAACCTAAACCTACTCTATCCTTCACCCTAGTGCTAGCCCTATCCACAATCCTAGAAGAAATCCTAACACTAACACTGAGCATAAACCTAGCCCAAGCCCTAACCCTAAACCTAACCTTACAGTAGCTCTAATCCTTATCCTAGACTCAACATTATACCAAACCCTAAACCGAAACCTAACCGTACCCCGAGACATACCAATAAACCTAACCCTAACCTTAATCCTTACCCTAACTCCAGTACTAAAGCTGTCCCTAGCCATAGACCTAGCTATAGCCCTAGCCCTAGCCCTAACACTAACCCTAGCCCAAACCCTAAACGTAACCCTAACACTAACACTAAACGTCTCTCCAGCTCTAGCCCTAACACACAACCTAACCCTAACCATCACCCAAATCATATTCCTATGACTACCTTTAACCGTAAACATAACCCTAGACATAACCCTATCCCTAAACTTAACCGTATCATTATCTCTATTGGGAAATCTAACCGTAAACCCAAGCCTATCCAGAGCAGAACCCTAAACCTAACCATAAACCATAACTTGGACCTAGCCAAAACCCTAACCATAAACTCACAATAACCCTAAACCTAACCTTAATGCTAATGCGTGCCATAACACTACCCTAGCCCTTCACATAGCCCGAGCCGTAGCCTTAACCCTAACACTCATGTTAACTGCACCACTAACTGTATTGAAACCTTAATCATAATCCTAATCCTAAGCGTTACCCTAGACCTTCACCCAGCCCTAACCCTAACGCTATTTGTGTACTTAGCGTAACGATAGCTTTAGCCAGAGCCCAAATCATAAGACTAACCCAACCCCTAAAATTTGACCTAAACATGACTATTCCCCTAAAACAACCCTAACCCTTACCCTGGCCATAATCCTGCCCCAGTGAATACCTCTATAACTACAACTAAACATGAGCCTAGCCCTAGCCCTAAACCTAACACTAGCCTTTGCCTTAAACCTAATCCTAGTGCTACCTCTAATTCTAGTCCTAATCCTAAACCTAACACTAACACTACCCTTAGCCCTAACACTAAACATCACCCAAATGCTAATCATACCATTAAGCCTAACCTTAAGCCTAACACTATTTCTAGCCTGAAACCTAACCCTACCATAGCTCTACCGCTAAACCTATGCCTAAACCTAATCCTAGCCATAGCACTAATCCTACCTTTATCTCTAAACCTAAACACACCCTAGAACTAACTGAAAACATGAACATTCCCGAAAACCTAACGCTACTCCTAGACCTTACAGTAGCCCTAACCCAAGCCCAAAACCTAATCTTAACCATAACCATAAACTTTAACAAGTGAAAACCCTAAATCCTAACCCTAGCCTAATCCTAACCATACACCTAACCCTAGCCAAATATCTAGACCTACAATAATACTAACCCTAATTCTAAACCTAGTCCAAGCTCTAAGTATAACCCTAACAGTCACACTAATCCTAAGCCTACATCTAATGCTAACCATCATTCTAATTCTAGTCTAGCCATCACACTAGCAGTACCTCTATCGCTAAACCTAGCCCTAACTCTAAAACTAACCCTAAGCTTTACTCTAGCGCTAGCCCTAAACATAAACTTAACCTAACTCTAATCTAATTCTAGCCCTAACCCAAACCCTAAAAGTAACCCTAATCCTAAAACTAAAACTAAAAGTAGGTCTAATAATAAACCTGGAACTAACACTTGCCCTACCCCTAAACATAATCCTACTTATAGCCCTATCCATAACCTTAGCCCTAACCAGAACCCTAACACTAATGCTAAGCATTACCCTAAATACAACTCTAACCCCAGCTATACCACTAACATAAACCTAATCCTAACCCTACCTATAATCCTACCTCTAAAGCATACCCTACACCCAATTCTAGGACTAACTGTAATGGTAACCATATGCAAAACCTAATGCTAACCCTAGCCCTAACACTTAACATAATCATAACCCTACACGTAAAACTGTCACTATCTGAAACCCTAAACCTAACCCTCAAGATAAGCCTAGCCTTACACCTTGCCCTAGCTCTAACCCCATCCCTAAACTGAACACAACCCTCAACCTAACCCTAGTCCTAACCATAACACAAAACCTCACACTAACCCTAACCCTAACCCTAATGCTATCCCTCAACCTAAACCTACCCTATCCCTCACCCTAGCGCTAGCCCTATCCGCAATTCTAGAAGAAACCTTAACACTAACACTGAGCATAAACCTAGCCCAAGCCCTAACCCTAAACCTAACCTTACAGTAGCTCTAATTCTTATCCTAGACCCAACATTACATCCAAACACTAAACCGAAGCCTAACTGTACCCCGAGCCATAGTGATAAACCTAACCCTAACCTTAACCCTTACCCTATCCCCAGTGCTAAAGCTGTCCCTAGCCATAGACATATCTATAGTCCTAGCCCTAACCCTAACCCTAACCCAAACCCTAAACCTAACCCTAACCCTAACACTAAACCTCGCTCCAGCCCTAGCCCTAACACACAACCTAACCCTAACCATCACCCAAATTCTATCCCTATGACTAACTGTAACCCTAAACCTAACCCTAGACATAACCCTAATCCTAAACTTAACCGTATAATTATCTCTATCAGAAAATCTAACCCTAAACACAAGCCTATCCATAGCAGAACCCTAAACCTAACCATAAACCAAAACTTGGTCCTAGCCCAAACCCTAACCATAAAACTCACAATAACCCCAAACCTACCCTTAGTGCTAACGCATGCCCTAACACTACCCTAGCCCTTCTCATAGCCCGAGCCGTAGCCCTAACGCTAATACTCATGTTAACTGCACCATTATCCCTATTGAAACCTTATTCATAATCCTAATCCTAAGCACAACCCTAGAACTTCACCCAGCCCTAACCCTAAAGCTATTTGTGTACTTAGCGTAACGATAGCTCTAGCCAGAGCCCAAGTCATAAGACTACCCCGAACCCTAACATTTAACCTAACCATGACTATTCCCCTAAAATAACCCTAATCCTTACCCTAGCCATAATCCTAACCCAATGCCTATGTCTATAACTATAACTAACCATAACCCTAGCCCTGGCCCTAAACCTAACCCTAGCCTTTGCCTTAAACCTAACACTAGTGCTACCTCTAGTTCTAGTCCTAATCCTAAACCTAACACTAACACTAACCTTAGCCCTAACAATTACCCTCGCCCAAACGCTAATCATACCACTAAGCTTAACCTTAACCCTAACACTATTTCTAGCCTGAAACCTAACCCTACCATAGCTCTACCGCTAAATCTATGCCTAAAGCTAATCCTAGCCATAGCACTAATCCTACCTCTATCTCTAAACCTAAACCCACCTTAGAACTAACTCAAACCATGAACATTCCCCAAAACCTAATGCTACTCCTAGCCCTTACGGTAGCACTAGCCCAAGCCCAAAACATAATCTGAACCATAACCATTAACTTTCACAAGTGAAGACCCTAAATCCTAACCCTAGCCGAATCCTAGCCATACACCTTACCCTAGTCAAATATCTAGACCTACCCTAATGGTAACACTAATTACAAGCCTAGTTCAAGCTCTAAGCATAACTCTAACACTAACACTAGTCCTAAGCCTATACCTAAAGAGAACCGTCATTCTAATTTTAGCCTAGCCATCACTGTAGCAGTACCTCTATTGCTAAACCTAGCCCTAACTCTAAACCTAACCCTAAGCTTTACTCTAGCCCTAGACCTAAACATAACCTTAACCTCACTCTAAACTAATTCTAGCCCTAACCCAAACCCTAAAAGTAACCCTAACCCTAAAACTAACACTAAACATAGGTTTAATCATAAACCTAGAACTAACACTTGCCCTAACCCTAAACACAACCCTAATTATAGCCCTATCCGTAACCTTAACTCTAACCAAAACCCTAACCCTAATGCTAAGGATTACCCTAAACCCAACTCTAACCCTAGCCGTACCACTAAAATTAACCCTAATCCTAACCCTTCCTATAATCCTACCTGTAAACCTTACCCTACAATCAACTCTAGGCTTAACTGTAATCGTAAACATATCCCAAAACCTAAAGCTAACCCTAACCCTTGCCGTAAACCTAGCCCTAACACTTAACCTAACCATAAACCTAACTGTAACACTGGTTCTATCAGAAACCCTCAACCTAACCTTCAACCTAACCCAAGACCTACACCTTGCTCTAGCTCTAACCCTATCCCTAAACTAAACATAACCCTAAACAGAATCCTAGTCCTAACCCTAACAGAAAACCTGACAGTAACCCTGACCCTAACCCTAATGCTAAGCCTAAACTAACCCTATCCTATTTCTCACCCTAGTACTAGCCCTAGCCCTAAACCTAGCAGACACCATAATGCTAAACCTAAGAATAACAGTAGCCCTAGCCTTAACCCTAAAACTAAACCTAACACTAGCTCTAATCCTTACACTAGCTCTAACATTAGCACAAACACTAAACCGAAACCAAAACCTAACCCAAGCCATTAACATGAACCTAACAATAATCTTAAACCTAACCATATCCTTAGTGCTAACCCTAAACCTAGCCCAAGCTGTACTCATAAACCTAATCCTAACTTCACCCGAACCCTATCTCTAGTGTTACCCTATCCCTAGATGTAAACCAAGCTATAGCCCTAGACCTAACCCTAACCCTATTTCTAGCCTGAAACCTAATCCTAACTATAGCTGTATCGTTAAACCTATGCTTAACCTAATATTAGCCATAGCACTAATCCTAGCTCTAACCCTAAACCTAAACCCACCCTATGTAACCCTAACCATAAACAAAACCCAAAACCTAACGCTACTCCTAGCCCTTATCGTAGACAAGCCCTACCCAAAACCATAATCTTAACCGTAACCATAAAACTATCACAAGCAGAAACCCTAAAACTTAACCATACCCTAATTCTAGCCATACGCCTTACCCTAGCCCAAAATCAAGCACTACCCTAATCCTAACCCTTATTCTAATCCTAGTCCTAACCCTAAACCTAATGCTAACACCTACACTAATCCTAATCCTATCCCTAATGCTAACTGTCACCCTAACTCTAGCCTAACCATCACCCTAGCAATTGCCCTATCCCTAAACCTAATCCTAATCTTAACCCTAAACCTGAGCTTTACCCTAGCCCTAGCCCTAAACGTAACCTAAACATGACCCTACACTAATTCTATCCCTAGCCCATACCATAAAACTAACCCTAACCCTAAAAGTAACACAAAACCGAGGTCTGATCATAACCCTAGCCCTAACCCTTGCCCTAACCTTAAACTTAACCTTATTTTAGGCCGATCCATAGGCCCAAACCTACCCCTAACCCTGACCATAATGTTGAGTGTAAACCTAATCTCAAACCTAACCCTAGCCCTACCCATAAAGATAACCCTAACCCTAACTCTACCTGTATTTCCTACCTCTAAACCTTCCCCTAAACCCAAACCTATCCCTAAGTGTAACCATAAACATTACCCAGAACCTAAAGATAAACCTGGCCCTTGCCGTAGCCCTAGCCCTAAACCTTAACCTAACCATAATGTTAAACATAACACTGTCCCTATCAGAAAACCTAAACATAACCCTCAACTGATCCTTAGCCCTAAACCTTGCCCTAGCTCTAATCCTATCCCTAAATTAAACATAACCCTAAACTTAACCCTAGTCCTAACACTAACAAAAAAACCTCCCAGTAACCCTAATCCTAACCCTAATGCTAACAGTCAACCTAATTCTAAACTATCACTCACCCTAGTGCTAGCCCTATCCCTAATCCCAGCAGAACCCTAACACTAACACTAGGCATAAACCTAGCCCTAGCCCTAAACCTAAACCTAAAAATAACAGTACATGTAATCCTTACCCTAGCTCCAACATTAGCACAAACACAAACTGAAACCTAACCCTAGCCCAAGCCATACCTATTAACCTAACCATAACATTAACAGTAACGCTATCCCTAGTGCTAACCCTATCCTTTGACACAGACCTAGCTACAGCCTTGGCCCTAATCCTAACCTTAACCGTAACTCTAAACCTAAGCCTAGCCCTAACCCTAGCAGCTGACGTATTGTTAACCCTAAACGTAGCCCTGGCCCCAAACCTAACCCTATCCACAACCAGTGCTGTACCCCTAAATCTAACCCTAATCCTAGCCCTAACCCTAACCCTCACTGTTCCCCTAGACCTCAGCCAAAACTTACCTCAAATCTAGCCCTATCCCAAACCCTAAACCTAATGCTAATTCTAAACTTAACCCTAACCCTACCATTAAACCTAATCCTAATCCTAGTCCTAGTCCTAATCCTAGTCCGCGAACTAGCCTTAAGCCTAACTCTAAGCCTAACCCTAAACATAACACTATCCCTAGCCCTAGCATGAACCCTAAGCTTAACACTAGCCCTAACCTTAACCCTAACTCTAAACCTATTGCTAGAACTAATCTTAGTGGTAGCCCTAGCAGTACCCCTAGGTCTAGCACTAACACTAACAAAAGTCCTAGCCCTAGGCGAACCCTACATCTAGCCTTAGGCGACCCATATCATTCCTTAGCACTATCTGTAAAACTTATACTACTACTAACTGTAAACTTAAACCTAACCGTAAACATTACGCTAGCCAAAACCCTAACATGATCCTTAAACCTGTCCCTAAAACAAACCGTAAACCTAGAAGTATTTCTACACCTACCCCTAATACTAACCCTAGACATAGCCCAATCCCCTACACTAAAGCTAACACTAACACTAAACTTAGCCCTAGCCCTAGCCCTAGCACAAAACTTAATCCTAACCATAAGCCAATTGCTATTTCCAGCCCTAACCCTAACCCTAAACCTAACCCTAGACATAACTCTAACCCTAAACTTAAACATAGTATTATACATATTGGAAACCCAGCCCTAAACCTAAGCCTACCTCTACCACAACTGTAAACCTAACCATAAACCAAACCTTGGTCCTAACTGGAACACTAACACTAAAACTCAGAGTAACCTTAAAGGTAACCCTAATGGTAAAGCACACCTTAAACCTACCCTAGCACTTCTAGTAGTCCGATCCATAGCCCTAACGTTAACACTGATGTTAACTGCACCACTATCCCTTTTGGAAACCCGAACCGTAAACTTAATCCTAACCATAACCTTAGACGTACCCCTAGCTCTAACCCTAACTGTAGTCGTGTCCTTAGGAAAAACACCAGCTCTAGCCTATGCCCTAGCTATAAGATTACTACGAACCCTAGACTTTGATCTAACCCAAACCATTCCCTGAACCTAACCATAACCCTGACCCTAGCCATATCCTAACCCAATGCCTACGTGAGAAGTAGAACTAACCATAACCCTAGCGCTAGGCGTAAACCTAACCCTAGCCTTAGTCCTAAACCTAACCCTAGTCCAACCTCCAGTTCTAGTCCTAAACCTAAACCTAACACTCACACTTACCATAGCCCTAACACTAACCCTGACCCAAACGCTAAACATACCACTGAATGTAACCCTAACCCTAACCCAATTTCTAGCCTGAAACTTAACCTTAACAATAGCCCTACTGCTAAACCTATTCCTAAACCTAATCCCACCCATAGCACTAATCCTAGCTCTATCTCTAAACTTAACCCACCCTAGACCTAACCTTAACCACAAACATAATCCAAAACTTAACAGTACTCCTAGACCTTACCATAGACCTACACCTACCCCAGACGCTAATCTTAACCATAACCATAACACTATCAAAAGTGGAAATTCTAAAACATGACCCTAATCTAATTCTACCTATATACCTTACCCTAGCTCAAAATCTAGCCCTACCGTAATCCTAACCCTAATCCTAACCCTACTGGTAGCCCCAAACCTAACCCTAATACTCACACTATCCTTAAGCCTATCCCTAATACAAATTGTCACCCTAACTCTAGCCTAGCCATCACCCTAGCCCTAGGTCTATCCCTAAACCTAGTTCTAACCCTAAACCTAAACCTAAGCTTTGTCCTAGCCCTAGCACTAAACATAACCTAAACCTAACCCTAAACCAATTGTAACCCTAGCCAAAACCCTAAAACTAACACTAACCCTAAAAGTAACATGAATCCCATGTCTAATCATAACCCTAGCAATAACCTTATGTCTAACCCTATACTTAGCCCTAATTTTAGCCCTATTCGTAAACTTAACCCTACCCCTAATGCTAACCCTAATGTTAATTGTAGACCTAAACCAAACTTTAACCCTAGCTGTACCCTAAATATAACCCTAACCATAACCCAACCTGTAATCCTACCTCTAATCCTTCCCCTAAAGCTAACACTAGCGCAAACCGTAACCATAACCATAACCCAAACCCTAAAGCTAACACTAGCCCTAAACCTAGCAGAGGACATATCATTAACCCTAAACATGGGCCTAGCCCTACACCTAACGCTATCTGTAACCAGTGTCCGAGCCCTAAAACTAACCCTAACCATTGCCCTAAACCTAACCCTAACCGTGATTATAGAACTAAGCCAAAACTTTCACCAAATCTAGCCCTATCCTGAACGCTAAACCTAATGCTAATCCTAAACATAACCTTAACCCTACCACTAACCATTATGCGAACCCTAGCCAGTGTCCTAACCCTAGCCCTAGATCTAGCCTTAACCCTAACTCTAAGCCTAAACTTAAACCGAACACTATACCTAAACCTAACCCTAATCCTAAACCTATCACTAGCCCTAACACTACCCATAGCCCCAGTCCTAGACACAGCTGTAGCACTAACACTAACCCAAGCCCAAGCCCTAGGCTAACCCTAGCTCTAGCCTTAGGCAAGCCATATCATTCATTATCCCTAACTCTAAACCATATACTAAAACTAAATTTAACATTAACACTAACCGTAAACATTATATTTGCCAAAACCCTAAAATGATCCCTAAACCTATCCCTAGAACTAATCATCAACCTAGAAGTAGCCCTACCCCTAGTCCTAAAACTAACCCTAGATGTAGCCCAAACCCTAACCCTAACACTAACGCTAACACTAACAGTAAATCTAGCCCTAGCCCTACACCTAACACAAAACATAAACTTAACCATAACCCAAATCCTATCCCTAGACCTACCTTAACCCTAAACCTATCCCTAGACATAATCCTAACCATATCCTTAACCATATTAATATCACTATCACAAACTTAACCCTAAGCCTTAACCTTTCACTAGCACAACCCTAAACATAACAGTAAACCAAAACTTGGTCTAGCCGGAAACCTAACCCTAAAATTCACAGTAACTCTAACCCTTACCGTAATGCTAATGCGTGCCCTAACCCTACCCTAGTCCTTCTGGTAGCCTGAGCCGTAACCCTAACCCTAACACAAATGTAAACAACACCACTATTCCTGGTGGAAACCAGAATTGTAAACCTAATCCTAAGCATAATCCTAGACCTATCCCTAGCCCTAACCTAAACTCTAGTCATGTCCTTATGCCTAACACTGGGTATAACCTGAGGTGTAGCCAAAAAATACAGCAAAACCTATACTGTGACCTAACCCTAACCATTCCCCCAACCTAACCCTAACCCTTGCACTACAATAATCCCAACTCAATGCCAACCTAGAGAACTGGAACTAATCATAACCCTAGCCCTAGACCTAAACCTAACCCTAGCCTTTGCCCTAAACCTAACCCTAGTAATACTTCTAGTTCTAGTCCTACTCCTAAACCTAACACTAACACTAACCTTAGCACTAATATTAACCCTTGCAAAAACGCTAATCATACCACTACACCTAACCCTAACCCTAACCCTATTTCTAGCCTGAAATCTTAACTTAACCATAAGCCCTACCACTAAACCTATGTCTAACCCTAATCCTAGCAATAGCACTAATCCTAGCTCTAATCCTAAACCTAAACCGACCCTAGAGCTAACCTTAACCATTAACATAACCCAACAACTAACGCTACTAGCAGCACTAACTATAGCCCTAGCCCTAGACCACACCTGAATCTTAACCATAACCAAAACACTGTCACAAGCTGTAACCCTAAAACCAAACCCTAGCCTAAATCTAGCCATACACCTTACCCTTGCCCAAAATCTGGCCCTACCCTAATACTAAACCTAATCCTGACCCTATTTCTAGCCCTAAACCTAACCCTAACACTTACACTAATCCTAAGACTATCCCTAATGCTACTCGTCACCCTAACACTAACTAGACATCACCCTACACCTAGCTGTATCCCTAAACCTAGTCCTAACTCTAAACCTAACCCCGAGCTTTACCCTATTCCTATCCCTAAATATAACCTAAACCTAACCCTAAACTAATTCTAGCCCAGGCCAAACCCTAAAACTAACATGAAACATAGGTCTAATGTTAACCCTAGCACTAACCCTTGCCATATACCTGAACTTAACCCTAATTGTAGCCCTATCCGTAATCTCAACCCTAACCCTATCCCTAAACCTAATGCTAATCCTCACCCTAGCCCTAAATCTAGCCCTAGGACTAGCTTCAACCCTACCCCTAAGCCTAACCCTAAAGCTAACACTATCCCAAGGCCTAGCAGGAACCCTAAACTTAACAATAAATTTAAACCTAACACTAACATTAAACCTATCGCTAGCCCTAACCATAGAAATAGCCCTAGCCCAGCCCTAGCCCTAGCCCTAGCCCTAGCCCTAGCCCTAGCTGTAGCACTAACACTAACACAAGTCTTAGCCCTAGGCTAACCCTAGCTCTATCCTTAGGCAAGCCATATCATTCATTACCCCTAACTATAAACCTTATACTAACATTAACTGTAACCTTAACCCTAAATCTAACCATTACGCTAGCCAAAACCCTAAAACGATCCCTAAACCTATCCCTAGAACTAACCATAAACCAAAAAGTAGCCCTAAATCTAGCCCTAACCCTAACCCTAGCCGTAGTCCAAACCGTAACCTTAACACTAACACTAACATTAACCTACCCCTAGCCTAGACCTAACAAAAAACCTAACCATAACCATAACCCAAATCCTATCTTTAGCCCTAACCTTAACCCTAAACCAAACCCTAGACATAACCGTAACCCTAAACTCAACCATATCACTATCCATATCGGAAACACTAACCCTAAAACTAAGCCTACCCGTAGCACAACCCTAAACCCGACTATAAACTAATACTTGATATTAGCACGAACCCTAACCCTAAAGTTCACAGTTATCTTAAACCTAACCCTAAAGCTAATGCGTGCCCTAACCCTACCCTAGCCCTTCTCGTAGCTGGAGACATACCAATAACCCTAACACTAATGTAAACCACACCACTATCCCTATTGGAAACCCGAACAGTAAACCGAATCCTAAGCATAATCCTAGATCTAGCCCTAGCCCTCCACTAAATTCTAGTCGTGTCATTATGCCTAACACTAGCTCTAGCCTGAGACATAACCATAAAACTACCCGGAACCCTAAACTGTGGCCTAACCCTAATCATTCCCCTAACCTAACCCTAACACTCACCCTAGCCATAATCCCAACCCAATGCCTACCTAGAGAACTGAAACTAACCATAAACCTAGCCCTAGACCTAAACCTACTCCTAACCTTAGCCCTAAACCTAACCCTACTAATATCTCTAGTTCTAGTCCTAATCCTCAACCTAACACTTACACTGACCTTGGCCCTAACAATTACCCTCGGCAAAACACTAATCATACCACTACACCTAACCCTAAGCCTAACCCTATTTCTAGACTGAAACCTAACCTTAACCATAAGCCTTACCGCTAAACCTAGGCCTAACCCTAATACTAGCCATAGCACTAATCCTAGCTCTAACACTAAACCTAAACTGACCGTAGACCTAACCCTAATCATAAACATAACCCAACACCTAACGCGACTATTAGCACTAAGTGTAGTCCTAGCCCTAGCCCAAACCCGAATCTTAACCATAACAATAACACTGTCACAGATGGAAACCCTAAAACTTAACCCTAGCCTCAATCTAGCCTTACAACTTACCCTTGCCCAAAATCTGGCCCTACCCTAAACCTAACCCTAATCTCTACCCTCTTCCTGTCCCCAAATCTAACCCTAACATTCACACTAATCCTAAACCTATCCCTAATGCTACCGGTCACCCTAACTCTACCTAGACATCACGCTAGCCCTAGCTCTATCCCAAAAGCTAGTCATAACCCTAAACCTAATCCTAAGCTTTACCCTTGCCCTAGCCCTAAATATAACCTAAACCTAACCCTAAACTAATTCCAGCCCTAGCCCAAACCCTGAAACTAACATGAAACCTAGGTCCAATGTTAACCCTAGCATTAACCTTTCCCCTATACCTGAACTTAACCCTAATTTTAGCCATATCCATAACTTCAACACTAACCCTGTCCCTAACCCTAATGCTAACCATAACCCTAATCCCAACCCTAACCATAGCCCTATCACTAAACATAACCCTAAAGCTAACCCTACCTCTAATCCTATGTCTAAACATTACCCTAAACCCAAACTAGCCCTAACTGTAACCATAACCATAACCCAAAACCCAAAGCTTACTCTAGCCATTGGCATAGACCTAGCACTCACCATTAAACTAACCCTAACCCTAACCGTATTACTGTCCCTATCAGTACCCTAAACCTAACCCTAAATGTACCGCTAGCTGTAGACATTTTCCTAGCTCTAACTCTATCCCTAAACTAAACATAACACTAAAACTAACCCTAGACCTAACCCTAACCCAAAACCTCACAGTAACCCTAACCCTAACCCCAATGCTAACCCTCACCCAAACCCTACCCTATCCCTCACCCTAGCGCTAGACTTATCCCTAATTCTAGCAGAACCCCTAACACTAATTATAAAAATAACCCTAGCCCTAGCCCTAAACATAACCCTAACACTAGCTCTCACCCTTACCCTAGCCCCAACATTAGCCCAAACACTAAACCGAAACCTAACGCTAGCCCATGCCATACCCATAAACCTATCCCTAACCATAACCATAACCCGATCCTTAGTGATAACCCTATACCTAGCTGTAGAGCTAGCTATAACCCTAGCCCTAAACCTAATCCTAACTCAAACTCTAAACATCACGCAAGCCCTACCCTAGCTATGGACCTATCGTTAACCCTAAACTTAGCCCTAGCCCTAAAACTAACACTATCAGTAACCTGCGGCCTACCCCTAAATAAAATCCTAACCCTAGCCCTAACCTTAATCCTAAATCTAACCGTGACTTAAGCCAAATCTTACCGCAAATCTTGCCCTATCCCGAACCCTAAACCTAATGCTAATCCTAAACCTAAACGTAACCCTATCACTAAAACTAATGCTAATCCTAGCCCTCGACCAACCCCTAGCCCTAGAATTAGCCTTAACCCTAACTCTAAGTTGAACCCTAAAGTTAACACTCTCCCTAGCCCCAGCACGAACCCTAAAGTTAACACTAGCCTTAAACCTAATCCTAACCTTAAACCTATTGCTAGCCCTACCCTAGCAATAGCCCGAGCCCTAGCCCTAGCCCTAGCTGTAGCACTAAGAGCAACCCAAGTCCTAGGTCTAGGCTAACCCTAGCTATAGCCATAGGCGAGCCATATCATTCATTAGCCCTAACTGTAAACCTTATACTAACACTAACAGTGACCTTAAAACTAAACATAACCATTACGCTGGCCAAAACCCTAACACGATCCCTAAAGCTATCCCTAAATCCAACCATAAACCTAGAAGTAGCCCTAACTCTAACCCTAGCCATAGCCCAAAACCTAACACTAACCCTAACACTAATAGTAAACCTAGCCTTAGACCTAGACCTGACACAAAACCTTAACATAACCATAAACTTGATCTTACCCAAAGCCCCAACCCTAATGCTAGACCTAACCCTAGACATAACTCTAACCTTAACTATAACCGTACCACTATCCCTATCGGAAAGCCTAACCTTAAACATAAGCCTATGCCTAGCGCAACCCTAAACCTAACCATAAACCAAAACTTGATCCTAGGCTAAAACCAATCCTAAAACTCATAGTATCCCTAAACGTAACCGTAATGCTAACTCACATCGTAACCCTACGCTAGCCTTTCTCGTAGCCTATCTGTAGCCCTAACCCTTACATTAAAGTTAAACACATCACATTCCCTATTGGAAACCCTAACCATAAACCCAATCCTAAGTATCACCCTAGACCTACCCCCAGCCCTAATCCTATCTCTAGTCATTTTTTAGGCCTAACACTAGCTCTAGCCTTAGCCCTACCCATAAGATATCCCGAACCCTAAATTGTAACCTAACCCTATCCATTCCCCTAACTTAACCCTAACCCATACCCTAGCCATAATCCTAACCCAATGCCTCTCTCTAGAAGTAGAACTGACCATAACCCTAGCCCTGGCCCTTAACCTAACCCTGGTACTACCTCTGGTTCTAGTCCTAACCCTAAACCTAAGACTAAAACTAACCTTAACCCTAACACTAACCCTTGCCCAAATGCTAATCATACCACTAAAGCTTAGCCTAAACCTTCCCTTATTTTTAGCCTGAAACCTAACTCTACCATAGCCTTACCATAGCCCTAGCCCAATTCCAAAACCTAATCTTAACCATAACCTTAAAACTATAACAAGCAAAAACTCTAAATCCTAACCCTAGCCTAATCCTATGCATAAATCTTACTATAGCCAAATATCTAGCCCTAACCTTATCCTCACCCTAGTCCTAGCCCTTAACCTAACCCTAACATTCACACTAATCCAAAGACTATCCGTAATGCTAACCGTCACCCCAACTCTAGCCTAGCCATCAGACAGATCTTGCTCTATCCCTAAACCTAGTCCTAACCCTAAACCAAACCTAAGCTTTACCCTTGCCTAGCCCTAAACATAATCTTAACCTAATGTTAAATGAATTTTAGCCCTAGTCCAAACCCTAAAACTAACCCTAACCCCAAAAGCTAACACTAAACCTCGGCCTAATCATAACCCTAGCACTAACACTTGCCCTAACCCTAAACTTAACTCTAATTTTAACCCTTTTGGTAACCTTAACCCTAACCTAAACCCTAACCCTAATGCTAACCGTTACCCTAAACCCAACCACAAACCTATCCGTACCCCTAAACATAACCCTAACCCTAACCCTACCTATAATTCTACCTCTAAAGTTTACCCTACCCTCAATTGTAGGCCTAACTGTAACCCTAACCATATCCCAAAACCTAAAGCTAACCCTAGTCATAATACTTAACCTAACCATTACCCTACCGTAACACTGTTACTATCAGAAACCCTAAACCTAACCCTCAAGATAAGCCTAGCATTACACCTTGCCCTAGCTCTAATCCTATTTATAAACTAAACACAACCCTAAACATAACCCTAGTCCAACCCTAACACAAGCCTCACATTAACCCTAACCCAAACCCTAAACCGAACCCTAACGCTAAAGCTATCCCTCACCCTAAACCTACCCTATCCTTCATCCTAGCGCTAGGCCTATCCATAATCCTAGAAGAAATCCTAACACTAACACTGAGCATAAACCTAGTCCAAGCCCAAACCCTAAACCTAAACTTACACTAGCTCTACTCCTTACCCTAGACCCAAGATTATACCAAACACTAAACCAAAACCTAACCGTACCCCGAGACATAGCGATAAACCTAACCCTAACCTTAACCCTTACCCTTTCCCCTGTGCTAAAGCTATCCCTAGCCATAGACCTAGCTATAGCCCTAGTCCTAAGACTAACCCTAAGTCTAGCCCAAACCCTAATCCTAACCCTAACACTAACACTAAACCTCTCTCCAGCCCTAGCCCTAACACAAAATCTAACCCTAACCATCAAACCCAATCCTATCCCATTGAGTAAGCATAATCCTAAACCTAACCTTAGATGTACCCAAACACTAACATTAACCATATCACTATCGCTATTGGAAACCCTACCCCTAAACAAAAGCCTATCCCTAGCACAACCCTAAACCTACCATAAACCCAAACTTGGTCGTAGCCCGAACCCTAACCCTAAACCTCACAGTAGCCCTAAACCTATAATGAATGCTAATGTGCGCCCTAACCCTACCCTAGCCCTTCTAGTAGACAGACTTGTAGCCCTAACCCTAACAATAATGTTAACCACACCACAATATGTATTGGAAACCCTAACTGTAATACTAATCCTAAACATAACACTAAACCTTCCCACAGCCCTAAACCTGATGCTAGTCATGTACTTAGGCCTAGCACTAGCTCTAGCCTGAGCTCTACCTATAAAACTACCCTGAACCCTAAACTTTCACCTAACCCTAACCATTCCCCTAACCTAACCCTAACATTTACCCTAGCCATAATTCTAACACAATGCCAACCTCCAGAACTAGAACTAACTATAACCCTAGCCCTAGCCCTAAACCTAATTTTGGCATTAATCATAAACCTAACCTTGGTACTACCTCTAGTTCTAGTCCTAATCCTAAACATAACACTAACACTTACTGTAGCCTTAACACAAACCCTCGCCCAAACGCTAATCATACCACTAAACCTAACCCTAACCCTTACCCTAACTATAATTCTAACCCAATTCCTACCTCTCAAACTATAGCCAACCATAACCCTAGCCCAAGTCCTAAACCTAATTCTACCTATAGCCCTATATCTGACCATAGTTCAATCTCTAGTTCTAGTCCTAATTCTAAACCTAACAATAACACTAACCATAGCTCTTACACTAACTCTCGCTTAAACGCTATTCATACCACTAAACCTAAACCTAACACTAAACCTATTTCTAGCCTGAGACCTAACCCTAACCATAGCCCTACCGCTAAAACTATGCCTAACCCTAATCCCAGCCATAGCACTAATCTTAGTTATAACCCTAAACCTAAACCCAACCTAGACCTAACCTTAAACATAAACATAACCCAAAACATAACGGTACTCCAAGTGCCTACTGTAGCTCTAGCCCTAGCCCAAACCCTAATCTTACCCATAATCATAACCATAACATTATCACAAGTGGAAACCCTAAAACCTAACCCTAGTCTAATCTAGTCATATACCTTACCCTAGCCAAAAATCTAGCCCTATCTTAACCCTAACCCTAATCCTAATGCTAGTCTTAGCCCTAAACCTAACCCTAATTCTCACACTAATCCTAAGCCTATGCCTAATGCTAACCATCACCCTAACTCTAGCCTAGCCATCACCCTAGATCTAGCTGTATATCTAAACCTAGTCCTAAACCTAACCCTAAGCTTTACCCTAGCCTTAGCCCTAAACATAACCTAAACCTAACCCTAAACTAATTCTTTCCATAGCCCAAAACCTAAAACTAACACTGACCCTAAAACTAACACTAAACCTAGGTCTAACAATAACCCTAGCACTAACCTTTGCCCTAACGTTAAACTTAACCCTAATTTTAACCCTATCCAAAACTTAACCTTAACACTAACCCTAACTATAATGCTAACCATAACCCTACATTCAACCCTAACCTTAGCCCTACCCCTAATTAAACACTAACCCTAACCATACCTTTAAACCTATCTCTAAAACTACCACTACACCTAACCCTAGCCCTAACTGTAACCGTAACCATAAACCAAAACCTAAAGCTAACCCTAGCATATGACTTAATCCTAGCCATAAACCTTAACCTAACCATAACACAAAATGTAACCCTGTCTCTATCAGAAACCCTACACCTAACCCTGAACTTAACCCTGGCCATACACCTTGCCCTAGCTCTAACCCTGTCCCAAAACTAAACATAAACCTAAACCTAACTCTACTCCTAACCCTAACACAAAACCACACAGTAACCCTAAACCTAACTGTAATGCTAACCCTCAACCTAACCCTACCATATCTCTCTCCCAAGCACAAGGCCTATTCCTGATCCTAGCAGAAACCCTAAAACTAAGCCCAAGCATAATCCTATCATTATCCCTAACCCTAAACCTATCCACAACACTAACTCTAATCATTACCCTAGCCCCAACAGTAGCTCAAACCCTAAACTGAAACCTAACCCTAGCCCGAGTCATACCCATAAACCTAACCCTAATCTTAACCCTAACCCTATCCATAGTGCAAACCAATTCCCTAGCCATAGACCTAGTTATAGCCCTAGACCTAACCCTAAACCTAACCCTAACTCTAAAACCAACCCTAGCCCTAAACCTAGTGGAAGACCTAAGGTTAACACTAAACATAGCCCTAGCTAAAACTTAACCCTATCCATAACCTGTGCCCTACCCCAAAATCTAACTCTAACCCTAGCCCTAACCCTAACCCTAACTGTGCCCCTAGACCTAAGCCAAAACTTTCCGCAAATCTAGCCCTATCCCAAACCCTAAACCTAACGGCAATCCTAAACCTAAGCCTAAACCTAACACTAAACTTAATCCTAAACTTGCCCTTGTCCTAACCCTAGCCCTAGCACTAGCCTTAACCCTAACTCTAACCCTAAACCTAAACCTAACAGTATCCCTAGCCCTAGAACAAACCCTAAAACTAACACTAGCCCTAAACCTAACTTTAACCCTAAACCTACTGGTAGCCCTAAACCTAGCCCTAGCACTAGCCGTAGCCCTAGCTATAGCACTAACACTAACCCAGTCCTGGCCCTAGGCTAACCCTAGCCTTAGCCTCAGGAGAGCCATATCATTCATTAGAACTAACTGTAAACCTTATACTAACATTAACTGTAACCTTAACCCTAACGGTAACCATACGCTAGTAAAAACCTAACAGGAACCCTAAATTTATTCCTAGTAGTACCCATAAACCTAAAAGTAGCCCTACACTTATTTCTAACCCTAACCCTAGCCATAGACCAAACATTAACCCTGACCCTACCACTAAACCTAGCCCTAGCCATTGCCTAACACAAAACCTAACCCTAACCATAACCCAAATGCTATCCCTAGCCCTAACTCTAACCTTAATCCTAACCCTAGAAATAACCCTAACACTAACCTTAACCATATCACTATCCCTATCAGAAAACCTAACCCTAAACCTAAGCCTATCCCTAGCACAACCCTAAACAGACCCAAAAACCAAACACTTGGTCGTAGCCCGAACCCTAACCCAAAAACTCACTGTAACCCTAAACCTAACCCTAATGCTAAGGCGTGCCCTAAACTTACCCTAGCCTATCTCGTAGCTCGATTCATAGCCCTCACCCTAACACTAATATTAACTGCACCACTGTTTGAATTGGAAACCCTAAACGTAAATCTAATTCTGAACATAAACCTAGACCTACCCTTAGCACTAACCCTAACTCTAGTCGTGTCCTTAGGCCTATCACTAGCTCTAGCCTGAGCTCTAGCTATAAGACTACCCGGAAACCTAAACTTTCACCTAACCCTATCCATTCCCCTAACCTAACCCTAACATTTACCCTAGCCATAATCCTAACCCAGTGCCTACCTCTCAAACTAGAGCCAACCATAACCCTAGTGCCACAGCCTGCTGCAGCAGGGGTGGTCGTGAGTCGGAGTGATGGACGAATGATGGAGAGGGCCAGTTACTCTGGTGGTAAAAGGCGAGTTGATTGCTATGGCTGGAACCTTTAAATACAATGCCAAAAGGGTAAGGACCAGTGAGTGACCTTAAGAGTTACATTCTTGGTACATGACGCATATGCCAAGACTATGTTCTTTCTTGAGTATGGGAACAATCAGATAACCAGAAGTCGGGAGGCAGTCAGGACCCAGAACAGCCTGAGACCAGAAACCAGGTTCCTGTCACCACTCCCGCAGTGAGAAACCCTCTCCTTGACCCCTTACATGGCTTGTCGGGCTCCTACATCTCCCCCTTCTTTATATTATTAGATAAAGCGCATGGGAACTTCACGTTCAGAGGTCTTCAGCTTTTGCTTCTTAAGGTCAAGATAAACACCATTGATTTGGCTGATTACAAAGTGTACTATACATGGAATACATAAAAAGGCTACAAGAACAAGCAGACTAAGCCCTATCCATTGATACATGAGATGACCAAAGGCAGGAAATTGTTTAGTCAAAGCAGATAAGAAATTTTCAGCAGACTGAGCCATATCTATTTTTATGAGAGGAGCATTTACCAAATCCTGAATTTCTTTATGTAAATTAACAAGGTCCAAAGAAGTGTTGCAATTATGCCAAATGTCTATAAGATGGTTATGGATTTTTTTCTCAGGGAAACTTTGTGGAGTTATATGGTAGCGGAGTAACACAAATATGGGAGAAGGAAAAATGACATTTTAAGGAGGAATGGACTTCAAGAGAATTTAACTTTTCTCCAATTATTTTAACAGCATCATATAAGGCATTTAGTTTCTGTTCAATTTTTCTATCCCAATCTTCTTGATTCTGGAAAGCTACAGAAACATTATGAGATAGTTCATTAACAAAAGTGGCAGTTTGAATTCCGGTAGTCAATGCTATGGTAGCCGTGGCAGCGGTAGCAATAAGAGCTACCAAGGCCGCAATCCCAGCAATCAGCATCCCTACAAACCGTTTATGATGTTTCAAAATTAGATTATTGGTAGCTTGAATAATAGCATAGCCTGGATCATTAAACCATGGGGTAGACAGATTAACAGGAACAAAAGTAAAAGCAGGCTGCTTAACAATAGCAAAGGAAGAAACATTCATAGAGGCATTTAAACAATTAGTTAAAAAGCAATCATTACAGCTTAGAATATAACTGTCATTGTTCAGAAGTTGAATATTTCCAGCTACAAAGGCATAAGGGTCC
>PVKM010021928.1:0-22216 GCA_004027735.1 Carollia perspicillata
TGTAGTAGAAATTTAAAAATATAGATAGAAACTGAAGCTGGCACTCTGCATCAGCCCCTGGTGGCTCCCTGCCGGCTTCCTGGCTCCAGACCTCTAGACTATCACCTGTTGACTAGTTAGTTGATTCCCTGCTCTGGGCCCTGGATGCTCCCCTGCTGTTTTTCTTTGTCCTGGGTCCGGGACCACTTCCCTTGCTTTCATGTGTCCTTGGTTTTCACAATTACATATCTCCTGCTTGTATCACGAGATCTCTCCCCTCCCCACTTTGTTACAATGTATTTAACCACCCACCTGACCCCTCCTCAGTGCCCAGAATTTGGAAGCTGTCTCCTCTGGGCCCACGCGTGTATTAAAGGCTTACTCCATCACCCCAGATCGTGTAAGAGTTTGTTTTTCCGTAACAGAAGGAACTCAGAAAACCAGTCCTGTATTATCTCCCTTTCCTAGCTGGTACAGGTAGGAGCTTAGAGCTGTATATTTCTGCTGCACACTGAAAATATGGTACATAAAGCCCAGGCCTTGGAGCCAGTCTGTCCTAAGGTGGATTCTGTCACTAGCTAGCAAGTTACTGAAACTATGAGAACCATGATTTCCTTACCAGGATACCTCCCTCACAAGCTTTTGTGAATCTTAGATGAGGTAAAGATGTGGGTTCACAGAAGACACTTCACTCTTCCCTCCCCTTCCCACCCCATTGGACAAGCATGGCTGCATCTACAGGGACACCAGTGTGGATGAGCAGGACTTTGAGATATTGTTGGAAATCCATGCAGAGCCACTCCCAGCAGTACCATGGGCAGGTATCATTCCTTGGCTCCTTGTGATGAATTCAGCATGTTAGCAAATGAAAGAGAAATGTTTGTTCTCTTCTTGTCTGAGTGTCAGCTGTCCTCCCCTGTGGTTCTTCTTGAGCAGGACACATTCTTCTGTCCCCTCCTGATCTTTTGATGCTGGGGCAGCTTTGCTCTCCAGGGGTGAGCCCATGACTGGTGGGGCCTTGTGCCCTCCTGCCTTAACTCACAGAAACATGTGGTACTTTGCACCTCTGGAAAGAGTTCCAGGCTTCTGTGGCTTATGCTTAGGTCACTGCTTAAGCAAGCAACCTCTTCAATAGATATGAAATATCCCTGTGTTAAGTCTGGGCTGCACATTGTTGAGTGGTTGGAGTTACAAAGGAGTCCAGTTTTCCTGGATCTTTAGACACTAGCAGCTGTGAGAGGCCGTCAGCTAGGGGTGCACCTCCTTGTAGATGAGGACAGAAAGACTGGCAGGTGCCGGCTGAGTATGAAGGATGACTGAGGAAGAATGTTTCTCTCTGATCAAGTAAAGCAGAGCAGAGTAGTTTGGAGAGAGGCCCCCAGCTGGAGGACACAAGCTGGAGACATCCCAGAAGCCTCCCTGGCTTGTGAGGAAGGGAGGAAATAGTGGACTTTGTTGGAGCCTTCTGGAAGGCTGACAGAGAGGAGGTCACAACCAATGTATCTGAAGGATCAGAAAATTAAGCTATATCAACCTAGCCGAGCAGGAGCTTCTGACCATTACTAATATTCCTGGGCAGTGGGGTGGGAAGGGTTTGCGGAAATGGCCAGGAGTATTACACAGAAGTTCATGCATACTAGGATTTAACATTCTGCTTACATACTGTAGGAAAATTCCTTACATTCATATGTAGGAAAAGTACAAACGATTTCAGGGAAAGTAAACAAATTTTGCAAGCTGAGGTTCAGTTACTCATGAAGTCTACACATGATGTCTGCTGTTTATATGGTATAGCAGTCTCTAGTTAGCCAACCCTTCATTAACTTTGCAGGAGATATTTTTATTCACTCAGCCTGAGAACTACTTGAAAGAGATGGAATCGTGGTGATGGTGATCATATTCCACCTTGCAATATTATATAAAATAGTTATTGTAGGGAGATTTCATGAAATCATTTGCAATCATTGCAATGTTCTATAGAGTCTACCTATATCTGGATGGTGAATCCAAAATACACAGTACTTCATTTTAGCATGATCAGCTACTGTAGCTACTGATCAAGCTGATCAAGGTACTATACACGATCAGCTCCTGTGCCTTTTATGCACTGGTGCTTTTCTGCAACTTATTTTCTCTAGAAGGTCTTTTCAGATTTCTTCAACTAATTGTTACCTGTCAACATGTATAGTGCCATAAGGCAATTGTGACAAAACAATATTAATACCTATAACTACTATTCAATGAGAACTATCATATGGTGAACACTATTATAAGGTGTTTACATGCATTACCTTGATTCTAGGAGTAACCCTTTAAAATAGGCACAATTTTTGTCCCCATTTTATAGACAAAGAAACTGAAGGTCAGAGAGGTTAGGCACATGACTCAAGATCACATAGCTATTAAGTAAATGGAAGAACCAAGGCTGGTACCCAGGTCTGATCTGCTCTGCCACCAGCCTGGAAAACCACAGAGCTCTATCTCAGCATCACCCAGGGCTGCTGGTGAGGGTGGGGAGAGTGTATACTCACAAACACCTCCACCATCTCAACCTTAAAGGGAGACATTATTAATTATGATTCCAAGGGAAGCATTTGAGAGTACAAAGTACTACCATATTATAAAATCAGATGACAGTAATGCTGGCCCCTCGGTGGGGCCAGAAGGAAAGAGTTCAGGTATCTGATTACCTAAATGAACAATTAACTGTTCCATTTGTGCATCTACACAAAGTGGGGATGCACACATTGAAAAGTAACAGGAATCATTGAAGCTCCACATTTTTAATGCTGCATTTCTCTTGCTACTATTCTGGTCCATGGAAACTTTATAGTCTGCAAATCTGTGTGCCACCTACTTGCATTTACAAAAACATCAGCACATATTTAGAATCATATTGGTGGTCACTCAGAGACCCACCAGGCTCCAATTCCCTCTACATGTTTACTGTGTTTAGGTTACTAGGTGGAAAACACTAAGAAGACATAATTGTCTTATAAGTAAAACTAAATTCAAGTCAGCAATTATTTAGTCAGAAAATTGGAATAAGAATGCAGAGCTCAAGGCCACTGTCAGAGGCAGTTTTCCTGAGCTGTCTTATCTAATGTCTGGATGGCTAAGATTCTCCCAATCAGCTAATGTGAATGTGATCAACTCCATTTCAGGAAGAGTAGGGGGACACCAAACATCAAGGAGCTAAACAAGACATCTCCTCATCTGTCCTGCTCTGTGGTAGTAATGCCTACCCATGGGATGTCCTCATGTTTTGGAAGACACAGATGTGTTTTATGGACTTCAGTCATCAGTCATCCCAAAGTGGCAGATACAGGAATGCCACATTAACTTTCCATAGATTAGTTTATCTGGTTGGTTCCTGCGTAGGACTGCTATTGTCCATAGTAAAGCTATCTTCTAAAAATGTTTTATACATACACATTTTATCTATGTTATTAGATTTAGTTTGATATAAGAAATTAGGCATGATTATTGACAAGAAGTTGTACACTGATTTTGGGGAGAACCAAGCCAGAGTTTGGGACAACTGGTTGACCATGCAGACTAGTCAGGAAAAGGAATACTTCTGCCTTAGCCAAGCCAGGGTTAGTTAGAAAAATAAGGTGATGCATTTTGGGGCTTCTTGAGCATGGCTTGAGTCTGAGCCATCAGTTCCACACCAGCCAGTTTCTTCACCACAGGAAAGCCCAAGGTCTCTAAAAAGCAGTTGGTAGACTGGCCTCAGAGTCCACAGCTTAGGACATTTTTCAGATCCAGGCAGGCCTTGTCTCTCTGATCACAACTTCTTTATTTAGGCCCTGCTTCTCTTTGTATTTCTTTTGTTCCTCTGAGTGTCTCTCCAAATATTCTCCCCTGGGGTAAGATGACACTACTTTTCATGTTTTCCCTGAAAACATGAAGTTCCCTAATTGCCCATCTTTGACAGTAGTCTTGGCAGCTCCCTGGGATCTCCTGCTTCAAGATTTGCCATCTAGATGGAGGCACTGATGTTGAAATGGGCCCTTTCCCTCTGGATGGAGGCTGCCAGGCCCCAGGTACATCAGGCCCTTAAATCTTCTTTATCAAGAATTTCCTGCACGACATAGCAACAAAATGGGTCCATCCTTCTTTTGCCAGGCCTTTACTAGATCATTTAAGAATGATTCTGCCCTTTTCATGACCCCTTGCTGGAATACACACAGATATGTGTGTTTATGTAAGTCACCACTGTATCAATGCCTTTCAAAGGAAGAGGAAGTCCAACAGAGAAAGTTAAAACTCAGAGAATAAAAGTAATCAAGCACACAAAAGGAGATAGGGGAAAGGTAGTAATAAACTTGAAATAGGTCAGGGACAATAATTGTATATGTAGATCCCCAAAAGAAAGTTTCACTTAATGTGAACTCCAAGAAGAAATTGATCTACTGAGATGGATTCCCAATGGTAAAGCAAGGGCTCAAATTTGACAAAAAGTAAGAATCTAGCAGCCATTTGCTGATGGGTTCCTCCTATACTCTGTATACTGGAAAGAACCTTAGACTGAACTCTCAGACGCCAGCACTATGCTCTGCTTGTACATGCTGTCTGAGTCAACAATTGCAGGGAAACCCTGGTTTTGTCTTTGAACTAAAAGACTGAGACCTGTCTCATCTAATCAGCAATGCACAATTTGTACCTTTGTTTACATCTATATGACCAGTCAAAACTGCATAATTTGGATACCTCACTTTCATAAAATGGAAAGTTTTGCTATAAAAGGTGCCCCCCCCTTTGTCTCGGAAGAATACAACTTAGGTTGCTACCTGAATCTGTGTCTCCTGGACTGCCACATCTTTTGTATAAATAAATGCTTTTAATTTGTTAGAACAGTCTAAAATTAATCTTGGTTTACATATGATACCATAATATATGAAGAGTAAAATGCACTTAGCTTTCAAAGAGTTGCAGTCTTTTAGGGCCTTCCTGACCTTTGCGACCCTGAAAAGCCTATGTGTGTATATTGGAGGGAGCTTATAGAGGCAAGAGAACTTTGGGGTTTATCCAATGCTTCAGTCAAGTCCAAACGTGCCATTCACTCTCACAGGAAACCCTCAGTCAGTGTGTCTCCAAACAGACATTGAAATTTCATGTTGTCCAGTTTAGTAGTGCTTATCTAAATTTCAAAATCTAAGTCATTGTAAAGTTTAAAGAAAGGGGTATTTTCCCTTCCTAATAAACAATTCTCAATATTTCTTATATCCTCCTGCCAATGAGCCACAGTGAGAGCTACTGCAGGAGGATTTATGTGAGCAAACCACATGGCCTGTGGGAGGAGACAAGGAGAAGCTGTTTTGGGGGAGACAGCCAGTTTACAAATCAAATCCTAGGGCATGCTCATGTTTATTGTGACATCTTCACAGTAATCTACAGAAATCCACTGGATTTCTCTACACTTTCTGTAGGAGACACCAAGCTGTTTTTTACTCAAAGTCATTTATTAAGCCAGTTGAAGGTGGAGTTTAGCCAGTGGCCTGAAAATCTTTATTTTCTTTTTATTCAGAGCTTCACAATCAGGGTTGCTCAGATAAACATCTAAATCAAAGCCCACAGTCTCTTTCTGTCTAAGCTGCTGGGGCCAGTGATCTAGCCCTGCTCATTTCTAACTCATTTATTCATTCATTCACGCACTCATTTGTTCTACAAGCATGACTGAGAGCCTACCTCATTGGACTCAGCAATAGACATATATAAATTAATATGAGTTGATGTGTGCCCATCAGATGATCCCAGTAGAATGGGCAGATGCTCAGTAGACAGACAGCCTAAGGACTTGCTGAGGGGCCGTTTATAGCTCAGGGTACATGGGGAGGGACCTGGAGCTTGTTTGGAGGCTGCCCTAGGGCAAGATGCCTGGGCGTTGCCTAAGAAAGAAGGTGGGGTAGTCCAAGGTCAAGGGCAGCATGAACAAAGACAAAGAAGGTAGCACAGCTGGTGCTTTTGTGGGGTGGTGGGAGACTATGAAAAAGACCCCCTCATCACCTTCTCTTTAGGTATCACAGTGGGATAAAGCAGACTAACACTGTTCCACAGAGCTCCCTGCCCTGTCACCCTGCCGAAGTACATCTGGGGCTGGGATGGCCTGCTATCCCAGCCTTTCCTGACAGCACTCCCCAACCTACCCAGTTGCCTTCTTGCCTGGACAACTTCTTGCTTCCTTGCACTTATCTCCTCACCACCTGGCTACTGGTTTTTTTCCCCAGTACAAAAAGCATTTATTCCATAAAGCGAGAAGGACACAAAATGAGTGAAATTCCAACATACATCTTTGCTGTTTCACTGTCCTTCGGTTAAAGAAAATTTCCAAAACTCATAGCAGATTAGGCAGAATATATGATCAGACATTTTACCAAAGATACCGAAACAGCAATTATACCTCCAAGAAAAGGCTCACTGTGAATCCTTATAAAAATACAATAAAAACAATGAGGTAGCATGACAAAGTTATTTTAAAAAAAGTAAAGAACAATTAATCAAAACCAATATTCTGTAGAATGTGGAGGAATTGGATCCTTTATATACTTCTGGAAGAATGCAAAAGATAGAATCAGTTTAGATCATAACTTGCTAATCTCTTTAAGTTAAACTTTCACCTACCCTTCACTGGGATGTTGCATTATGAGTTATTGTCAAAGATAAATGATATGTATATTCATATAAAGAATATACACAATGTTTTTACCAGCTTTGTTTTTAATAGTCAAACATTTTTATTTCATCCTTAGGTTTCTGCCTCCTGTCCATGAGATGGGATGAGAGGTGGACTCCCTAAATCTCTAAATATTCTAGTGTACCCTCATACCCTTGATGAGCCCAGCACATGCCCCATAATGATCAGTACACAGATGACACTTATCATGTATATTATAAATAATTGAAAGGAAGAATCTTTGTTTGAGAGCTCATTTAAAAGTCCTCAAAATTCTCTTTTCCTGAGAGTGATCAAAAGCTTGATTAAATGAAGTACACTTTCTATAAGCTTTTCAGGAGGTTTTTATGCTGGTGGTGCTACCAGACAATTTTCTTTTCATATTTTGACAATAAAGACCCTGTAACACATCTGACCATAATGTTTACCTGGAACTCACTGTTGCAACCTCACTGCTTATTAAGAAAACAAGATTGGGCTTTGACTCTGAAGAGCCCCTGGGTGTCCATGTCAGGAATGGGTCTCTGTCAGGCTCTGGTGCTGATGGATTGCAGAGTAGGAATTCCTCAGCACACCCACCACTGCCTCGGTGGCCCACAGCTTCCCCCCTCCATCAGGGTCAATTTAAAAAATGATTTTTATTTTGGCCATCAGCCCAGCAACAAATGTGGCTTTTGTCCAACAGCCCACAGGCCGAAGTCTGCTATTTTGTTTTTACTCAGATACCATAATGTGATAAAATGGACATTGCGGACACAACAGAGCCTGATTTTAGATTCACCCTTGCCTTTTACAGGGCTTGCGAATGATACTCTGAGATAAGATGCTGAAGTATGCCCTGGCTGTGTGGGCTCCCAAGACTCCAACAGACTAAAGCACCCACAGACAGACAGGGTGAGACTGGATTTCCCAGATAAGTCATAATGGGGATGACTTCACTAGCAAGGCCTCAATAAGTTCACCCCAAGCCCCTTCCTGGGACTGCCAGTGGGAAGGGGCAGAGCATGTCTTTGTGGCAGTGGTTCCAGAAATGAGCCATGGCTCAGCTTCTCATCAGATGCCCTCTCTTGGATGAAGCATTTAAGCTCTTCTGGGAACAGGATGAGGTGATACCCACCCTGCAGCAGACACAGGGGATGATGTGATGACATCTATGGTTAGACCCAGTAGTGTCTGTCTGGCACACAAGAAATGCAGATGAACTCAAGCTTCTCTATATTCTTTTCTACCCAGCCCCTTATTTGTGTCTTATGTCATCTGTCTCTAAGGTGTCTGACTTGTGTCTCTTACCAGAACATGTGGACTTCCTGCGACAGTTCCACCCTGCAGTTGGCCTTGCTTACCCTCACAGAGAGACCTAGTACCTTCCTAGACTGGAGGAGTGGGACCAGAAGTTCAGAACAATCAGAGAGACTCTGGGGTGTACTCTCATATCTGAGTTGTCTTGTGGGTAAGGCTGGTCTGTTCATAAGTGTGATCAGTTGGACAGTTAGAACCATGCCTGGAGCCCACATGGGACTTTATCCTGTCCTGGTACTGAATGGGTAAAGCAGAATAGGGGTGTTTGATGCCCAGGATGTGGGTCCATACTGTATTTCATTTCCATTTTTCTTGAGAAGAGACATGAGTGTTACCTGTGGACAGTTGGAGTCTGAGGAATATCCCCTGCCCAGCCAAGATGGCGGCAGGGGGAGGTTTTTACACTGAGTGCACAAAAAGCCCCCTTCCCCCTGCTCTTCTCATATTGGATTGGGGGTGGAACCCAGGGAAGGCAGGCACATGAGCCATAGAAGTCAAAATAGAAGCAGGGGGAGGTTCTCCGCCAAAGAAATCTGTCAGACTAACCTGGGGGAAAAGGGGATTAATTGGGAGGTGGACCCACCCAAAGTGCCAGAAGGCCTGGGAAGTTGATTGGTCATTTTGAGAAAGCACCTGGTCCATCCCTCATCCAAGTTAATATAAACCCAGGGGAACAAAGAAGGCTTTCTCTCTCTTGCTCATGGCTTACTGGCTCATGACCTGCACTTGGATGGTGGACCCACCTGTCCTCTCCATGGGCCGCATGGCCCATGGCCTCCAGGAGGAAGTCTGTCTTGCTCCTTTGCCTACCTGGTGATGTACTGGTCAGTGCATCCATGTATACTATTCCGGGAGCACATGACCTTGAGACCTTGTGGTTCTGGCAGCTGCATGGCCCACAGCTTCCTGGAGGGACCCTAAAATGAACAGCAGCTAAAACCAAGCTAAGCTGTATGGATGACTGCTTAGCATCCACCTTTGGGCTTCAAAGAACTGTATTTTAAATTGTAGCAGGAACTCTGACCATTGTCTTTTACCTTGGCCTTGCTGAGGAGATGGGCTTTGAGACAAAAATTCACCATTCCCTGAGATCATGCAGCACCTGAAAAAAACCTCTTTCCTTTTACACCAGCTTCTGCCTCACAAGTTTGGCTTTTGTGGTAGCAGGAAGATGAACCCTATTTATGTTTTTGTTTTTGTTTTGTTTGTTTGTTCAGTAACAAGAGGATCCCAAGGGATGGTTCATGACAAGAGGATCCCAGGGATAGTTCATGGCTGTTGTGTTCCTGCTCATGTAGATTCCACAGTAAGAAGGTCCAAGTGTTCCAATGGGATAACAGGCCTGTCTCAGGGCCTTCCATGATGCTTTCAGAAGAATGGGATTAGGGTCTCAGGTGGGGCTGTGGAAAGGCATGGTAAACACAAGATGCTTGAGCAGACAGAGAAAGGGCACCAGTTGTCAGAAATGAATGTCAACAAGCTTTGGGGCACACTGGGGCTAACTAAAGTTCAAGATCAAAATGGTGGCATCATCTTGCTGGCTTTCAGGGTTTGAGCCCAGGGCTTTTCAACTGGGCTTATCTAATCCTCTCCCAAAGGTATCTCTGGTCTCTGGTCTCCATCTTGGCAGATGCTAGGTTCCTTTCCTCTCACTCTCCCCTTACTCCCATTAGGAAATGGGCCTAAATAGACCACCATACATAGGGTGGGATGTCTGGGGTTGTGAGCTGAGGAGCCTCAGGGACCCATTGACCCCATGCCTGTCTTCAAAACCTGATCACTCTTGTCTTAGGTTGGGACCAAAGTTTAGAAATGGATCACAAGAGGCCAGTGGCACTGAGTTGGGTTTGCAGGGAGGGGAGATGTCTAGAGGAGGAATATGGAGAACCAGAAGTGGGTAGAGAAAATCCTCAGGCAGGGAGTATGGAGCAGGGAGAGGGTGAACTAACATTGGCTCTGCCTAGTGGGATAAGGTCATCATGGTGTTCCCAGATCAGCCCTAAACATGCAGTGAGGACTATTGCCCTTTATCTGGTAAATGCTGTGCAATCAGTTAGATAGCTGGCCTTCATGAACATATGTCATGATTGCCTGCTGTGGACAATCAGGCACCCTGGGGATTTGGCCACCACTTGATTCCCCTGACCCTTCTTGTATGGTTCTGACCACAAGATCCTCAGTACTTTACTTTGCCTGCTAGCAGAGAGGCCAAACCAGGTTCTGAGAAACCTGGGTCTTGCTGAGACCTGCTGTATCTAAGCCAACAACAACAACAACAACAACAACAAAACCCTGGCTTCCTAGGTCTGCCTTGGTCATGGGCTTCAAGTTCCAGGTGTGCTGTCTGGAGCCTGGCAGTAAGAGAAGCTGGCTACAGTCTGAGGTGTGTCTGAGGCCATTTCCTGTAGGGTAGGTTGGGAGCTGAAGAGGTCCCCTGAGAAATTTCAGTCTTAGGAGTTCCTGGGCAAGGGGAGCCCCTGGAAAGATAAATCCATTTGGAGTGGCTTCTCACCCTGACCCTGGTGTTCCCCATTTCTGGGGAATGAGGGTGAAAGATGAATGTTACTCTCTACCCCAAACTCCAGGTTTTAGAGTATCCCTGATTCCTACATGGCTAAGCCAGGGGAAGAGGGCCAAGTGTTTCAGGAACTGTTGGAGATGAGTCCTTTGGTGCCCTCACAGGTTTGTGGTAGGACGGCATCTTTGAAGTCACAGAAGTTGCTCTGGATGATGGAAAAATTGTGGGAGGAAATATAGTTAGGCACAGGGGCTGGAGGCACAGGTGAACTGGGGCAATGCTTGAGGCCTTGGCTGTTCCAAGTCAACCTCTCTGATGAGTTCTTAGATCCTCCTCCCAGCCCTTTTCTGGGCCATGGGATGTGAGATAATAGCTGGGTTTTGAGCTGCATACTACCCACTATGACTCAATTTGCAATATTTCCTTTCTAAGAAACCATCCTGTTTTCCTTCAATGTTAGCAGCCATCTTGTCTCCTTTCCTGAAGCATTTACTCTGTGATTCACTGTGAAAGGTAAAGTGGTGCAAGGAGAGCTAGGTGTGGCCCTGATCACATGAGTTTGAGTACCTCCTTGCAGCTACTTCTGGAGATGGTCAGGCCACCCAGGGCCCAGGCCCTTGTGTGGATTTCCTGTATGAAACTCAGTGAGCTGTAAAACCAAAAAGTAATTCCAGAGGTGACACTAACTAGCATTTCTGGTATTTGCTCAGTGCAATTTCTGTCCCCAGCTCTGAATGTGTCTACTGAGTCTTCACAGCCTATCAATCAGCTATGTGTTATCATTCCCTCCTTAATATTTCTTTACAGGGAAATTGAGGCTCCAGGCAGGGAAAGTGCCATGATGCCAGCAAACAAATGGGACCTGGTCAACCAGACTCCAGATGCATTCGATACCTCCTGGATTGGAGAAAACCTCCCAAAAGAGGCAAAGTCCTCACTCATAGGAAAAATGGGAATAAGAATGATAGGAAGTATCTAAAGACCAGAATCCAACCCTTGTGTGAGAGGGTAAGTAACCAAAGCATAGAGGCATGCATGGCTACTTCCAGCCTTTGCTAATTCTCCCCATTTGTCTAAAATGGGTGCACCCATCTTAATTTTTCATGAAAATGGAGTTAAGGTCATTTTTGTAATTTTAGTTTGCAATCCCCAAATTTAATGAATGTATACAAGTGATATTATCTGATTGTCTCTTCTTTCACATGCATACTCTCAGGCTAGAAAGCAGTGAAGAAAGGTTGAAATTGGACTCAGGCAGATGTAAGTTCAAAATCCACCATTGCCACTTTCAAGGTTTTCAACCTCTAGCAAATTACATAACTTCCTGAGTCAGCTTCCTCACCATAAATGGGAGATGATTGAAATAAACATGGTCTTGGCTTGTTATAAGGTTTGAAATAGTGGAAGTCCTTTATAAACTATAAGCATAAACTAGGACCTATTTCACACACATATTTGCGAGACTTGCTGTGGGCTGTGGTGGCACAGCAACATCTGGGACCCAGCTCTGCCTTTCCGGAAACCCAATATACTGGGGAGATGTCAGGGAAAGAGGAAAGGGACCAGCATATGTCCGAAGGCATGTGCGATGCAAGTGTCGGGGTGAGGCTGCATGTGCAGGCCAGAAGAGATCCTCTGATGAGCAGAGTGCACCCTAAAGCTCTTTCCTCTGAAAGCCAGCACCATGGAACCTGGGGCACTGTTGTCCTACATCCCAGATCAAGGAGGAGGGGGAAATGCAGGAGCCCCTAAATCCTGAGTTAGAAACTTGTTCTTCTCACTATGTCGCCCTCTGTGTTTCCAGAGATATCTAGACTTTAGTGTCCTCTTGCTCTCCAGAATACTGAGCAACAGAAGAGTAGAGTAGTTCTAGATTTCCATGTGATGCCTGGGGACCACCTGGCTTGTCCACCCTGAATATTCCTGGAGGGTGGAGAGAACATACCCTTTTGTGCTCTGGCACTCCCAAACTCACCTTAGGGCAGACCTGGCATTCCCCCTGCAGGCTCAGACATTCAGAAGCACTCTGACCTCAGCAGTGTATTCAGGGAATTCTCTTCTCTACCCAGAGTAGCATTTGGTATCAGGGCCCAGAACTTGTTTTCTAGTATGCCTGAGGCTCACCTGTGCCCCGCCTTCCTACTCCAGAGACTTACCCATAGTCTGCATGATTATTCCAATCCAGATCCCCAGGCTCACAGTCCTCACTCAGTGAGGGCTATGTCCTCTGTCCTCTGCCCAGGGTAAGGTGCCTTGTCTTGTGCACTACAGGTAGGGGCCAAGGTCCTGCTCCCTCAAAACTGATCCTTGTGTGTCTATGCCTCACCACCTCATAGCATTACAAATTGCTGGTCTCCTTGTCATATGCTCCTGGAGTCATCTAATAGGGCCCTTGTTGGGACCATGAGCATCCCCACCCCAAATAGGCCTTGGGGATTGGTGACCTTTCCAAAGTTCTAGACCTCAGAGCATCTCTGTTAGAAAATGCAGCAGGGCTCTTTCCATGGTGCCCAGGTCTTGAGGCCAGTGTTTGTTTTTGCAGAGGGGAAGTGTGTGGCCTGATTTGCAGTTTTGCTGACCAGGTCTCTCATTATCTGTGGCTTTGGGCCAATTGAGATGGAGTCAGAGAGGAGCCTCAACCCTGCCTATTCTCTCTGTCCAGCTCTTGAGCAGCATTCCAGGGCCTGATGCTCTGAGGAAGCTCTGAGTGCTTCAGCTTCCTGCCCGCACAAATGGCTTCAGCCTCTCCTTCTATCATAATATCCCAAATATTACAACCCCTCTGAGTGAGAAATCAGTTCAAGAAGTAAGGAGAACTGTTTCTCTTTCCACTCCTTTTGCTTCCAACATTTCCAAATGCATCAATGGACCCAGGGTAAATCCCTGTGGTCTGAGGGAGGCACCCAGTGACCCATGGCTCAAGCAGTCAGGGATTGAGCTAGTACCACCAGCTCTGTCCAGAATGTACATGCTCATCTGATTTTGCCTTGCCCAAGTTTGGTAAGCCACCAGGATGCTTGGGACCCATAGAACCCACATGCTGGTGCTTTTGGCTCTCTCCTCTTCCTGTTGTTTCTTGTTTGCCACATCCTGATCATGCCCCCACCCCCCTCACTGTAGTAGAAGTCCTGTCCAGCCTTGCTGCCCATTGCCCTCTTTCTGGTTTAGGCTTATGGCCTCCGTCCTGGACTGTTTAACAACCTCTCATCAGGCCTTGGTTTGCAGTCTTCTTTCACCTTCCTTAGCAATTGAAGAGATCCTCCTAAAGCACAACTAAGTCTGTACTTTCTAGAAAACAGAGAACCATGCCTCTCACCATTATTAAAGACTGGAGAGGAGAAGTACATGGAGCAGCCCTGCAGGGGCCCTGGCAGGAAAGCCCATCCTCCCTCATCACCCACCACCTCTTCCACCAACCTGGCCCCTTGCTCTTCCAGTTGAGCCTGTGGCCTCCCAACCAGGACATGTAGGGTTCTGCCTCCAACTTTGGCATCAAGGTCCTGGCATCTTCCTTCCTCATCATGTTCTTGTTCTCAATGAATAGTTCTGTCCATACAGCAAGAACATGGACCCACCCTTAGCTACATCTTTCTTCCTTACCCATCTTGGTAAACCATCCTCCAAGGCCAGTTAACCAGCTTTCTAATGGCCATCTTATTCCTACACTTGTCTCCTGGCCCAAGTTATCATCACCTCTGGACCCCTGGGGCTGCCTCTCAAAGGCCTCCCCTCTCACAAGAGTTTGCATCCCCCCAAGGTGTCCTCTCTACTGTTGCTGGAGTGATTGTCAGTTAGCAACAAAATTCAGTCCATGGACATGGCTTGTGAGCCCTGCTCAGACTTCCTCAGTTCTTCCAGTCCCCCCACATCCCATGGCTAAACATGCCCAGCTCTTTCTCACGTGTCTTGGTATTTGCACATGATGCTGTCTTTTCTTGAAACAATCCTTCCTGACACGCTGCTGCTGGTCCTGTACATCTCATCATGGCACTGTGCTGCCTTTTCCAGGAAGTTAATGTGGTTCTCAGTCCAGGTCTGATGTGCTCACTCTTGCTCCTCAGTACTTTGTCCTTAGTTTTACAGGTTAGAGAAATGAAGAAGAGTTAAGCAGAATCCCTCCCCTCAAAGTAGCCAGTTCAGACCTCTGACTGCTCCTACAATGATCATTTCTATCATCTGGATCTGCTACTGGATCATTCCAACTGGAACATTCCAACAGCATATAAACTTGCAGTGAGAGCTTGGTATTTAAAACATAAAGTTTGCATTTGGGTTAGGGAAGGCATGAAGGAGAAGAAGTAGACCACACAGTGCTGAGCTCAGGGAATGGTGGCCAAGAAGAGTTGGCTGTTCTCCCTAGCCAGGCCCAGTGCAGGGGGCTGAAGGAAAGTTGGCAGGGCATTGCTCGGGTTAGCATGCCTGGCATTGCTGCCCAACTCTTGGTGACTGTGCAGAGACTCTGAAAAAGGTCTAGAGGCAGAAAACCTGTGACACTTTTGACAGAGGGGGTAGGGGATGAGGGCAGGGGGAATGCTGTGAGTGAGGATGAAGGGACCCAGTGGGATGCCAGCTGCCTGGTGGGAGAGGCAGCAATGTGATCTGGATGCCTGCCACAGAGGAGTCTGGACTGAGTGCCCCTGGAGAGTCTCTTGCTGTGCCACAGACAAGAACATTTGAATACACTGAGAATTAAATGTATATAAAAACAAAGGCTGTTGCCCATATGTGAACCAAAATTGATCTTCCTGGCCTTGAGTTCTAGTCACTAGTAATCAAGCATCAGCCATTATCATGGCTGTTTCTCTGACAGTTTGATGAGAGAATACAAACAGAAAGAAACATCCCCTGCCCTAGAAATGCTCAGTCTCTTGAGTGACATGCACACAGTCACCACCCGCAGTGATTCAGAAGACATCAGACAAGTAGATGGACACCGAGCCCACTTGCTTATGCTCTCAGCATAAATTTTCAGTTGATCTTCCAACAAGTGACCTGAACAATCAACAGAATCTCAGCTGATACAAATTTTTGAAGCCAAGGAATACATAGGAGGGTTTCACCATCTGCACCTGTACAACAGCATTTGAGATGTGGTGGGAGGTGTGACTCTCAGTCATTCAGCCAGAGGAAAGAACCCACCAAAGAATGATCCTGCAACAACAACAAAAAAAAACCCAATTTCAAGAGAGCCCACTAAATGGCATAAAGGGCATATCCCATGAGCATCCAGCTCAGGACATCAAGGAGACTGCACCACTGAGTTTCACACATCTCTTACCACAGAAGCCAACCCCATGCATACAGGCAGTTAAAGAAGATCAATCAAATATACAGAAAGAAACAAATATTCAGTCCCCTAAAATGGGGAGACAAAGAAACAGTGCCTGACTGAAGGAAAGGAGGAAAACCCAGAAAGAGTGCTAAATGAAATTGAGGCAAGCAATCTATCATACTTAGAGATCAAAATAATGGTTATAAGGATGCTCAAGGAGCTCAGTGAGAACTACAAGGAACTCTGTGGGAGCTGCAAGGAACTTAGTGGGACCTATGTCATTATGAAAAAGGACATAGAAACTATGAATAAGAGCCAAGAGGAAATGAAGAATACAATATCTCAAAAGAAGAATACACTTGAAGGAATTAAAAGCAGGCTAGATGAAGTACAGGATCAAATCAGTGAGCTGGAGAACAAGACAGAAAAAAACACCCAGACAAAGCAACAAAATGAAAAAAAGACTAAAAAATAATGAAGATAGTTTAAGGGAGCTGCAGGACAACATGATCTCTACTAATATTTGCATCATAAGGATACCAGAAGAGAAGAAAAGGAGCAAGAGACAGAAAACCTGTTGGGAAAACAATGACAGAAAATTTCCCTAACTGGAAGAGAGAAAATGTCATGCAGTCCAGGAAGCACAATGGGTCCTAATCAAGATGAACCTCAAGAAGCTCACTTTAATACATATCGTAGTAACAATGGGAAAATTTAAACACAAAGAGAGAATCTTTTTTCTTTTTTTTTTTTTTTTAAATATATTTTATCGACTACGCTATTACATTTGTCCCATTTCCCCCCTTCATTCCCCTCTACCCTTCACACCCTATCTCATCTACATTTCACTTGTTTAGTTTGTGTCCATGTGTCTTAAGTTCTTTAGCTTTTAGATTTCCCATACTGTTCTTGCCCTTCCCCTGTCCATTTTCTACCTACCATCTATGCTACTTATTCTCTGTACCTTTTCGCCCCTCTCCTCCTCCCACTCCTCTGTTGCTATCCCTCCATGTAATCTCCATTTCTGTGGTTCTGTGGAACAAACTAAGTTGTTCCCTTAGTTTGTTTTTATTTTCGGTGTTGTTGTTAATAATTGTGAGTTTGCTGTCATTTTACCATACATGTTTTTTTGTCTTCTTTTTCTTAGATAAGTCCCTTTAACATTTCATATAATAAGGCCTTGGTGATGATGAACTCCTTGAACTTGACCTTTTCTGAGAAGCAGTTTATCTCTCCTTCCATTCTAAATGAAAGCTTTGCTGGATAGAGCAGTCTTGGATGTAGGTCCTTGTCTTTCATGAGTTGGAATAGTTCTTTCCAGCTCCTTCTTGCCTGTAAGGTCTCTTTTGAGAAATCAGCTGACAGTCTGATGGGAACTCCTTTGTAGACAACCGCCTCCTTGTCTTTTGCTGCTTCTAGGATTCTCTCCTTCATTTTAATCATGACTAATGTAATTATGATGTGCCTTGGTATGTTCCTCCCTGGGTCTACCTTCTTTGGGACTCTCTGAGCTTCCTGGACTTCCTGGAAGTCTATTTCCTTTGCCAGATTGGGGAAGTTCTCCTTCATTATTTGTTCAGGTAAGTTTTCAATTTCTTGCTCTTCCTCTTCTCCTTCTGGTACCCCTATAATTTCAATGTTGGAATGTTTAAAGATGTCCTGGAGGTTCCTAAGCCTCTCCTCATTTTTTGAATTCTTGTTTCTTTCTTCTTTTCTGTTTGGTTGTTTCTTTCTTTTTTCTGGTCCACTTCATTGATTTGAGTCCCAGTTTTTTTCCCATCGCTGTTGGTTCCCTGTGCATTTGCCTTCATTTCACTTAGCATAGCCTTATTTTTTTTCATCTAATTTGCGACCAAATTCAACTAATTATGTGAGCATCCTGATTACCAGTGCTTTGAACTGTGCATCTCATAGGTTGGCTATCTCTTCATTGCTTAGTTGTATTATTTCTGGAGCTTTGATCTGTTCTTCAGTTTCTGCCATTTTTTGTCTTATTGTGCCTGTTACATAGTAAGGGGTGGAGCCTTAGGTGTTCACCAGGGCAGGGCAACCCAGTAGCTGGGTTGTGACACTTTATGTGGGGGAGGGGTCCGAGAGAGAACAATGGCACATGCTCTGCTCTCTGTAGGACTTCAGTCCCTCCTGCCACCTCCCCCAAGCAAACGGGGCCTTTCAGGTACAGATTTCCATGTGGGTGGGCTTGTGTGAATTCTAGGACCGACCCTGTGGGGTCCCTGTCTAAAGGAGAGCCACCTCAGAACAAAAGACCTACACAGGCTATACTTGAAGGGATGGGAAAAATTATTCCAAGCAAATGGACATCAGAAAAAAGAAGGGGTAGAAGTACTTATGTCAGACAAAATAGACTTTAAACCAAAGGCCATAATAAGAGACAAAGTAGGTCACTACATAATACTTAAGGGAGTAGTCCAAAAAGAAGATATAACCCTTGTAAACATATATGCAACCAACGTAGGAGCACCTAATGTATAAGGAAAATCATAGATGACATAAAAAAGATATCAACAGCAACACAGTCATCATAAGGAATTTTAGCACCTCATTGTCAACAAGGGCTAAATCTTTCAAACAAAGAATCAAAAAGGATACTGTGACATTGAGTGACACTCTAGATGAAATTGACTTAATTGATATATACAGAACATTTTAACCTAAGAAAGCAAATTTACAAGGTTCTTAAATGAACATGGAAACTTTTCAAAGATAAGCCACTTGATAAGATACAAATCAAGCCTCAAGAATTCTAGAAAGTTGAAATCATATCAAACATCTTTTTGGCTCACAATGGCTTGAAACTAGAAACCAACGTCAAGGATAAACTTCAAGAACAATTTAATCCATGGAATACTGAATAACATGTTATTAAACAATGAATGGGTTAACGATGAGATCAAAGAAGAAATAAAAATATCTAGAAACAAATGAAAATGAATACACAACAACCCAAATCCTATGGGACAGCAAAGGGAGTTCTAAAAGGGAAGTTTGTAGCAATACAGGCTTACTTAACTGAAGATAGAAAAATCTCAAATAAACAACCTAACCCTACATCTACAAGAGCTAGAGGAACAACAACAAACAAAGTCTAGAGTGAGTAGAAGAAAGGAAATAATCAAGATCAGAGCTGAATTAGATGACATAGAGACTAAAAAGACAATTCAGAAGATCAGTGAATCCAGGAGCTGGTTCTTTGAAAATATAAACAAAATTGAGAAACCTGTAACAAGACTCATCAAGAAAAGAGAACAGACTCTAATAAATAACATCACAAACTAAAGAGGAGATGTTACAACCAATATCACAGAAATATAAAGGGTTGTAAGAAATTACCATGAACAAATATATGCCAAGAAACTGGACAACCTGGAAAAAATGGATACATTTCAGAATATACAATCTTTCAAAACTGAATCAAGAAGAAGGAGAAAGTCTGAACGGACTGATAACAATTAGTGAAATTGAAGCAATGGTCAAAAAACTCTTGACACACAAATTCCCTGGACTGGATGTCTTCACAGGAGAATTTTACAAATATTTAAAGAAGTAACTCTTATCCTTCTTAAACTATTCCAAAATATTAAAGAAGAAGAAAGACTCCCAAAGTCTTTTTATGAGGCCAGTATTATACTAATTTCAAAACCAGGTAAAGATACAACAAAGAAAGAAAACTACAGGCCAATATCAGTGATGAATATAGATGCTAAAATCCTTAACAAAATATTGGCAAACCACATCTGCAATACATTTAAAAGATCATACATCATGATCAAGTGAGGTGATACATGATCACTTCAGGAACTCAAGGATGGTAAAAATCAATAAATGTAATAGATCACATAAACAAAGGGAAATACAAAAATTATATGATATCAATAGATGCTGAAAAAGCAATTGATAACATCTTCTTGTGGTTAAAATAATCAGCAAAACAGATATAGAGGGAGCATACCTTAACATAGTAAAAGTCATATACAAGAAACCTACTGGCAACCTCATACTCAATGGGCAATACAAAAAGCTTTCCACTTAAGATAAGCAGCAAAACAAGGGTGCCTGCTTTCACCACTCTTATTCAACATAGTGCTGGAAGTTCTAGCCACAACAATCAGAAAAGAAAATGAAATAAAAGGTATCCAAATGGGAAAGGAAGAAGCAGTTCTGTTATTCCCAAATGACATAATAGTGCACATAGAAAACCATATAGTCTCCACCAAAAAACTACTCAACCTAATAAGTAGTTAGGTAAAATAGCAGGATACAAAGTCATTATTCAGAAATCAATGGCATTTTGGTACACCAACAATGAACTATCAGAAAGATAAACTATGAAAAAAATCTCATTTACTATAGCAACAAGGAAAATAAAGTACCTAAAAATAAATTTTAAAATGAATAAAAAGAATTGTACTTGTAAAACTATAGAACACTGAAGAAAGAAAGTGAGGGAGAGACAAATAAAAGAGAAGCATCTATAATGTTCATGGTTGGAAGAATTAACATCATTAAAGTGTCCATACTACCCAAAGCAATCTATAACTTCAACACAATTCCTATTAAAATATCAATGGCATATTTCACAGATCTAGATGAAATATCTCAAAAATTCGTATAGAAGCAAAAAATACCCCAAATAGCCTCGGCAATTTTGAGAAAGAAGAACAAAGTAGGAAGGATCACAGTACCCAATATGAAACTATAATACAAGGCCACTGTAATCAGAATAGTCTGGTACTGGCATAAGAACACATGTAGATCAATGGAACAGAATAGAGAGCCCAGAAATAAACCCATGTCTTTATGGTCAGTTAATATTTGACAAAGAGGCATGAGTATTCTAAAGTAAAAATAGTCTCATCACTAAATGGTGTTGGGTGACTGGACTTGACTTGTACATGCAAAAAAAAAAAATGAAACTAGGCCACCAACTTATACCATATACTAGAATAAACTCAAAATGGATAAAATACTTAAATATAAGTCATGACAGCATAAAAGTCCTAGAGGGAAACACAGGCAGTAAAATTTTAGATATCTCACATAGCAATATTTTTGCTGATATATCCTAGGGCAAGGGAAATAAAGGAAAAAAATAGGATTACATCAAATTAAAAAGCTTCTGCATGGCAAAAGAAACCATTATCAAAATGAAAAAGGAACTGATTGTATGGGAAAACATATTTGCCTATGATACATCAGACTAGGGTTTAATGTATAAAATATATAAAGAATTCATATGATTTGACACCAGGAATACAAACAATCCAATATAAAAAATGGGCAAAGGACCTGAATAGACACTTCTGTATGGAGGATATACAAATGGTCCACAGACATATGTAAAGAAACTCAACAGCACTAGATATCAAAGAGATGCAAATTAGAACCACAATGAGATATCTCCTCACACCTGTCAGAATGGTCATCATTAATGTAAAAACAACAACTTCCGGCAAAGATGTGGAGAAAAGAGAACCCTAGACCACTATTGGTGGGAATGCAGACTGGTGCAGCCATTGGGGAAAACAGTATGGGATTTCCTCAAAAAATTAAATATGGAATTGCCTTTTGACCCAGCAATGCCACTTCTGGGAATAATCTCTGAGAATCCTGAATTACCAATTCAAAAGAACTTAAGCACCCTTATGTTCACAACAGAGCTATTTTCAATAGCCAAGTGCTAGAAAGAGCCCCTGACTAAATTAGTGTATCAAAAAACTGTGGTACATTCACACAATGAAATACTATGCAGCAGGAAGACAGAAGGAACTCCTAGCTTTTGCAATAGCATGGATGGAACAGGAGAATATTTTGCAAAGTGAAAATAGCCAGTCAGTGACAGACAAATACCATATGATGTCACCTATAAAAGGAATCTAATGAACAAAATAAACTAACGAGAAAAACAAAACCAGAAGCGTGGAAACATGGAACAGACTGAGAGTAACCAGAGGGGATGAGGGAGATCAATAATGGTGGCAAGAAGGGGCTAGTCAAAGGACATGCATGAATGACCCATAGACATGGACAAAGGTGTGAGGAATGACTGTGGGAGTGGGTGTGGGCTGGGCAGAGGGCAAAGGGGAAAAATTGGGACAACTGTAATAGAATAATAATTAAAATATTTTTTAAAACAGAAAAAAATTCCATGAAGATTATTTCCCACCTCATGGCCTTTATTCTTGCTCCATCTCTTCCTGAATTAGCTTCCCATAGGTGTTCTCAGGGTGCATCTTAACACAACATTTCTTCTTCAGCTACCCACCCCACTTCTCTACTCATCTTCAATGGAACATTTTCAAAGAGGTATATCTGATATCAAATGTTGATTTCTGCTCCACTGCTGCTTTGACCCATAGTCTGCTCCACTGTAGGCAGGGTTGTTGTTTTGCTGAGGGCACCATCATTTATCCTGTTATCTGAGTCCAACACTCAGGAGCTCACACTGCTG
>PVKM010021929.1:0-22203 GCA_004027735.1 Carollia perspicillata
TTTTCCAACCCAGCTTTCGCGTCACAGTCTGATACTGTAAAGGAAAACTTACTCCCCATGTTCAGGGCCCAGAATTTGGAGGCTGTCTCCTCTGGGTCCGCATGCGTTAATAAAGTGCTCACTCCATTGATCTCACATCATGTCAGAGTCCGTTTTTCCGCAACAGCACCAGCCAGGGCTATAATAATTATTCTTTATAAACTATTTAGCTTCAATTTCTCATTATAAGATAAACCTTAAAATGTCTCATATTTTGAGAGATTTCCATCTTCCAAAATCTTTGACTAGCTGGGTTCCTCTTGCCTTGAGTTGTTTTAGCTCTGGTACTCTGTAGATTGTTTCTCACCAAACTACTGCTCAAGCACTGGGCAAGATTGCTGCCTTCATCAGGCCTCCACTGCCTCATTCTGTACTGGCCTTTTAATTAGATCAGGTATTTTATCCCACCTTCTTCCCTCCCACTGTCCTCTCCTCCTGCTGCAACATCTTGAACCGTTGAATATCCACTCAGGTCCCGTATCCCTCAGTTTTTCCATTCACAGTAGTCTTAATGTAGGTTCTTCCTCATGAGGGATTATAATCCTAGGAAGTAGGAAATAAAGACTAGGGAAGTGAGATGGAGGAGAAAGAAGAGTACAAACAAGGATTTGCTATGCAGTTGGCTGCTACAAAATTCAAATATTTGTTTGATCTCAAGGGCTGTCCTCTGAGCAACCATGTAAACTACTTTCTAGGACTCTTTATCAAAGCACAGAAAAGATGTGGTTGATGCCCCCGCCCCCACCCCAGGTTCTCTTTACTGGGCCTGGTCATCCATCCCCAAGTTGATGGGTTGAACTGAAACAACTCATCACTGTGCTAATCTCTGGAAGATTGCTAGAAAACCTCTGCAACATTAAGTAATGTCCTCAGCCCAAAGCCAGTGGGCTGGCCCTTTGCCTCAATTCATGCTCCAGGTTGCACCATGGGACTCAAGCTAATCTTCTACTGAAGTCAAACTCATTTACTTCCTTCTCCTGCCCTGACCTGCTTTCCTCGCTCCCTTTCTTTGTAGCACATTTCTTCAATAAATCACTTGGAGATGCATTTTTGTCTCAGGTTATGATTTCTGACTTCAAACGGGGGTAATTTATCTGCTGGCTCCTGTCTATCTTGGTCCTGAGTAGGCATCAAAGGGAAAAGAGTCAAACGAGGCAGAAGAGGCACTTAGTTCAGGCACAAGGTGACATGCTGTCGGGAAGTGCCAGTGTGAAGTTAGTAAGAGCCTGTGCAGAGCTGGGTCGTGTTGGCAGCACTTACAGCGAGGGACAATGAGGCGAAGAGCATCTGAACTAGATCCTATGAGAAATTTGATGCAATCCACCCTTTGGACTACTCATATCCTTTCATTATATCTGTCCTTCTTCCATCACAATACAGGACCTCAAATATTGTGAAACACAGTGCTTCCACTTCTTCCCCAGGGAGGAGGTACAAGTCACAGAGTGGCTAACTACATTTTCCGAGGCAAGAAAGAAATTAAAACTAGCTACAGTCTCAACTGCTGCAACCGGTCCCTGTGCCTTACTTATTTCATTGATGTAGTTTAATTCTTCCACCATGTGTTCTTGATTGAAAAGGTTGGCTGATCTGAATTGCTTGTCAGCAGGTCCAAGTAGACTTCTTCCTTGAGCCAGACAGGTTATTAAGAAACTAGGAAAATTCACTGGCATCTGGAATGGGGAAACTGAGATAAATTGTTGAACATACAGCTGGAAGGGCTGAACAATTAATAGCCGGCTGCTAAGTCACACGACATTATTCTCCCTAACCAATCTAAAAATAGGTGGTTTAAATCACCTTAGTCAGGGACATAGATAACAGAAAACCAATTAGAGCCAGACTAATGCAACATAGAGGTGAAACTAACCAGAAAATGGCCCCAGAACCCACTATATGCTAATTTTAATCCATCAGTACACAAAAACAACACATCCAAAAATTTAATGAATATTGTGTTGCTATCCTTCCTTGGAACCTCCCCTAAAATTCCTACCTATAACAAAATAGACAAAACCCCAGGACAAAGGATGTCAGTGTGTGCTCTTTTTTGAGCACACCTGTGCCCCCTTTTCTCAGGTGTGTACCTTGTCTTTTTAATCCTAAACTCTAAGGGTCTCAGTGAGAATTTCACCTTGGGGAACAGTGGGCAGTGACAGCTCATTCTGAGCTTAACACCTGAACCTGTCCCCAGGGCCCTTCTTTTGCCTCACTGTCTTAAATGTTAATATACTTACCCTCACCTTCACCTCGACTCATGTCATGAATTTTTTTCTGCACAAGTCAGGACCCTGGAGGTCACCTGATATGTGAAAGTTCCCAGGCCATGCTGGGACACAGCCAGACCCAGTGTGGAAGCGGTCTGGTAACACAAGGAATCTGAGTCCTTGGTTGCTTTGTTCTTATTGGGCTGTGGTTGTTGGGGTTGACTGTGTACTGTAATCATTGGGCATGGAAGCACTAGAGATGTCCCTGGGTTCCAGAAGCACTGCTACCTGTCCTGTTGTTTAGCAGATGCAGGAGTTCACCTTGGGAGTCGTGTCCATAATCTTTGCCTGTACAACTACTCCTTTATTTTCTTCCTAGTCACTTGGGGTGAGAAAGCTAAAGCGACAAGAGACAAGATAGTGAGCATACTTGTAGCCCTTGGCAGAAACTCCCTACACTTATTTCTGCTGGCTCCGGCTGCCCACACCCAATACACACCTGCTTTAGGACCAGGATCTCTAACCAACCAGTCAGTGTCTGAAGTTGTAATGGTAGTAAGCACACATCCCACAAGTAGGACACTGGGAGATCGTCTGAATGGCCAATGTTATTTTTACCTGTTGGGTCACAGATGTGTATTTTAGCCTTTGGAGATACAGCTGTCCATATCAATCCTTGCATCTTGGGTGATAGCAACTCAATATGAAGGGTTTTGCCACTAAGATGATGCCTTAGTTATGCCTTTCCACCATTCTATTGATGGAAGAAGTAACCTGACTGGTTACTTCTAGGTAATGTAGTCCATAGTAAGACCAGTAGTTTCTGAGTCTTCTGTCCCCTGTCATACTTCCTTAACCTTATAATAGGTCCCTTGATCAGAAATAAAATTGTTGAGGGGGCATTTTAAGGCTTTCTACTAGGCTCTCCCTACTATAATGCCTGATGCCACAGGTCAGTCCTGTTCCGTGATAAAACATGAGGATAGAAAATAAGTACAAGCTGTGTCCGGTGACCCATGGACCAACTCTTAGATAAACACTTGGGGCAAAGCTCCATTTGTCAATTGGTCTCCATCAGCTCCTGTCTATAAACAAAGGTTCATGACTCAGACTCCATATTTGTTTTTGAAAAGTATGGTTATTCCCTCACCCCCAGTACATTGTTACCCTGAAAAATGGCAACATATCCCTTTGGAGAAGAGTCAGGATGGTATTTACAGTATGTATTTCTAGTAGCCATGAGTAATTGACCCTTGCACAGGGTATATGGCCCCTCATTCACCAGTGGACTTGTGAACTGACTTTGATCTGGGAACTACATGAGGGAGCCATATTTTTCCATGGTGGTGATCATTGTCACCCTTCTGCTGGGAAGCTCTCAATTTCTTGTTTGTTATATGAGTTGAGATACATCATAAACTGATGTCCATCTATTTTGCCAAGAACTTAAATGGTGTGTAAGGAATATTTGATAAAACTACTGTCTTCCTTATAAATACATTTCTATGGTTCTCAGTGGCCACCTTCAACCATAGGAGCTATCAAAGGGGGAGGAGACCATAGAAGGTTTTACTTAAGGAGCATAGGACGATATGGAGGGGTAGATGTGATTTTAGTTTTATTCATCTTGAATTTTGGTGACATGTAGGTGAAGCTGACTATTTGGGTTTAGTGTTAGGGGAAAGGTATAGGCTTAAGGTAAAGATCTGAGAGCCACCTGGATACATAGGTGGATATATAGGTAGCTGAAGTAAAAAGTGAAGGCTAACATCCAGAGAAAGATTGAACTCTAAGAAAAGAAGAACTCAAAAAAAAAATAAGCTTATAAATTACTCCCATTGCATCCTCAATCACTTCACAGAACCTCTTTTGACCTTCATTAAAAATCAACTCTCTACCAAGGACAGAGCTTCCCCAGAAAACTAAGTCTATATTGTCACCATGCTCCCTCACATGAAGGGTTCCAGATGTTCTCCAACAGTTCCATTGATTCTTTGGTGGACTACCTTCTAGAAATCCTTATTGTACTTATTTTCTGACCTTCATTCATAGAAGACATTGTTCTTCTCTACTTCAACTCTGCCACCAGCAGGTTCTCACATGTGTCATGAGGCAACATAGTCAGTGCCCCTGGAGCCGTGATCCTCTCTATGGAAGAATTATACATCTCTGCTCTTGGAACTGAAGCATGAATATATGACTTGATTTTCCAGGAAAGTGTAAAAGGAAGTGATGAGTGTCACTTCTGAACAGCAGCTGTGATGGTTAAGTCAAATTTTACCATATAGTCTCTTCTTCCTGCCATAAAGACTGGTGATGTTTCAGACAGAGGTGCTTGGTTAGCATGGGCCACAGTATAATGAAGTGGAGCTTTCTCCAATCTCAGATGGACATATAGTCTGAATAAGAAATAAATCATTATTCTTATGAATTATAAATTTCAGGGTCAAATTTGTTATTGCAATATAACTTATCTGACATATCTTCTCAGAATTTCCAGATTACCTCAATTCCAGTAATTAACTCTTAAGCCCACATCCAGATGTTTTATCAATATCTGGAATAATTCCAACTTTATAATAGTAAATATTGATGAACAGATCTGAAATCATTATCCTTTTATCCTTTTAGCTTTCTCACTTCCTTTACACTTGATCTTAGGTCTTGTGCCGTTTTACATACACTTACCCTTTTCTACAGCCACTGCTATGGTAGAATTCTGGTTAGGATTCGGTCAAATTTCTAAAGGCAAACCTGGCAGCATGTCATCACATGTCCTGCTTTGCATACCTCTCATTCCCTGCTCCAAGGTGTCATGAGTGTATGTTCTCAATATAGTCTTTTCTGTAAGTCAGCTGGCCAGCTGCTCAGCTAGCTGCCTGTTTAGGAGCCCAACACCAAGGAACAGACAAGAGTCACACAAAATAACTATACTATTCACTCAGCTTTTATTGAATGCAGGTTCACTCAAAGTAGAACATTAACATACATTAATATCCTACTCACTGCTAACAATCTAAGAGAAACATATGTAGCAAACACACATACGTAGCATCAGTAGGGTATAACAAACCCAAGTCCTAGAGTCTGTTTGCAGGTCTTGGAGACAGCATGGTGGGCAAGGGAATTGTCAGCATCTTTCAAGGAAGGATCTCTGGAGCCAGGTGGGCAGCAGGGCAGATGAAGTCCTCAGTTCAGCAAGGCAGAGCCTCTGGTGGCCAATGCCAAGAGAGATCAGTGTGGCATAGAGCAGCACTCTGGTGTGTGGAGCTCAGCTGTCTCAGCAGTGGTCTGGAGCCTGACTCAGTTGTACCTTGAAAGTGGTGTGCTCCACCCTTCTGGGTCTTTCAACAAGTGTCTTGGAGCCCCTGATGGCAAGTGGAGAATTTGTCCAGGAGCCTATCTATGGATGGTCCTGCTCTGCAGACATGGGTGTTCTGATCATGTGTGCAGATATCTTAGGTGTGTCTCCTTGCCAGATGTGTCTAGCATGACTTAGATAGTTTCCTTTTTGAACCAAAGTGTCATGGCTGACTGGCAGCCATCTTGGTTGACACGAGTGACTCCACGTTGCTTCATGTACTTTATGCTATCTTCACTGGACCAGTGCCATTTTATCAGTCCTGCTCTCCACACAAGGCTCTCTGATGCTGCAGCGTGGGATGTTTTCAGGACTCTGTCTGGCACTCATCATGTGCAAAATGGAAACATGATGGAGTTAATGCCCATGGAGTCAACCTTGATCAATGGCATCTCTAAATGAACAGTTATGGGCACATTTCATAGTTCTCTGAAATTTAAATGTTACCAAGCCCCAGTTAACTCTAGCAGTGGCTAACTTGAAAACACATCATTTTACTGACTGTCCTTTCTTCTCTGTTTAACTTCTCTCTTTCTCGTTCTGCTTCCCTGGAGTTCCTAAAAGAAATTGTCTGCAGACAACCTTTGTTTCAGGCTCAGCTTCCAGGAATTGCAGACTATGATAGTTTTCATCTAATTCTAGATTATCAATTGTTCAATTTTCTCCTTAGTGCACTGCCCACCGATGGCTTAATTTCTCCCACATACTGCCTAGAAGATGTGGTATATCACGCTATTCATTCCCTTACATGTACTCTCATCAGAATTTCCCTGTGTTTCTATCAGATCTATTCTGTTCACCCTGATTTGGATCAACCTCCTGCCTTCTCTACTCCTGCGTATGTGCTGAGAGATGCTGGATGAAATCAGAATCGAGGGAACTGATAGCAAACTGATGGTCTCCACTGTGGTTTGCAACCTCAGTACTGTCCTTAATCGGCTCCTCTTATATTTGTCTATATCACCTTTTCCAAACATTTACTACCGTCTTCATAATACCTACCCCACCACTATTGTCCTTTCTCTCAGCAAATTTTCTTTGCTATATAGAAAAACATGTGTCTGTCAAGACAAGCATACCTCTTGTTGAATTACATCTTCATCCATGTGAATTTATATCTGTTCCATCCCTAGTTTCCTTTTAATCTAGAACAAACGTCCCTTTATATCTGTGCCTAATTAATACTCCATGGGTGGACTTGATTTCATCAATGCTGTTTTTTGTTTCTCATTGTTCACTCTCTATTATTTACTATATTTCAAAGTATACATATGGCTAAGCGTTCCATTTTAAGAAACCATCATAGAACCTGTCCCTCTATTGGTTACTATTTCCCTTCACCACCAGAATCTTTGAAGCCTGTCCCACAATTGCTGCCTTATCTTTTGAAGGACCATTCCCAGTATCCTGTTGTAATCTGGTTCCAGCCTGACTATCTGATTGAGCCTGTTGAGCAGAGATCAATTATCTTCTAAAAGACAAATCCAAAAGCCTGAGGATGGGGCATTGTTTGTTCACAGTTTACTTCACCTTTCACAGTATTCATAGAAGTCTTCTTAAAAATCTCTTTTCTGAAGCCTTGGGGGATATTGCTGTACCTTGGCTCTCTTTCTACTTTTCTGAGGTTTCTTCTCAGTACCCTTTCTTTCTCAAGTCTACATCTTTAATAATAGTCACCTCCCTTTGACCAAATTTCATGTTTACTAAATCAGCTTCAGATTATAATTTGGTTTCCCAAGTAGGTGTACCTATAGGGATAGAATGTATGGGACAAGGGAATTCAAATAGACTTGAACACTTGTTATATTTCTCATTGCAATGTAATTAATGAGCATTTTAATTTATCTATCAGTCTCTCATAGGACTGGTGAGAGTGACTCACCCTCCACGAGACTGCTACTCTCTCCGAAACCATACTGGACGGGAGCAGATGCTGAGACATGGCGACTGTTGTGTGGCTGTGTCACTCCACGAGGCTCCAGGAAACAGTTGACTTACTGTGGGAAAGTGTCTATCCCCTTTCTGTGTAATAGCAATACTCCTGCCAGAAGTTTAAGGTATTAAAAAGTGAATTATCAAGGACTGATGCATTGTGAGGCTGAGATTCTTTTTAAAAACATTCCAGTACAAGTGAAATTTAAAAAAATTCATCTAATGGGCCCTAAGGTTAGCCTGATTAAAAAATGGAGCGTAGTATAGTGCCTGGCATTAGAAGATAATATATAAATGTTTATTGACTGAACAATAAAAGATTTTGTACTTGGAAATGTAAACTTTTAGCCTCATGTAGACTTCTTGTTTTAGCTTTATTTTTATTGTTTACAGCATGAAAGATGTCCTCATTTTTCACCCTTTGCACACCTCCACACAGCGCCCTTGCTCCTTCCTTTGGCCATCGTCACGCTGTTGTTTGTGTCTTTGGGTAAAGCATATATGTTCTTTGGCTGCTCCCTTCACCTTCTTTTACCCAGTCGTCACTCCCCACTCTTCCCTTCCCTCTAGGCTACAGTATCCACATTCCAGAATGGATGCTTTAATGACAACCAAAAAGCATATATATCATACATTTCAATGATTCCATGAGATGACCATTACAGCATGTGTAATTTTTAGCCTTTTGAATATACTTCAAGAATCTCTTTTCTCACTCAGTTTTAGGGATAAAAATGCTTTTGTTTCTTTGGGTTTTTATATTGGTGTCTGGCTACTTCATGTGACTTGAGGATGTCCAGCTTAAATTGTAGAGAATATTCTTGGGATTTTGAATGGACAAATTCCTTTGACATGTTATAATAATAGTAAACAATAAAGTTGTGTCATTTAAAGGTTTAATTGGTAAATTTGAGCTAGGATATTGGATTTTGTACTCTATGACAGAATAACACACAAGAAAGTGTGAAAACAAGTACAATAATTGCCTTTTATACATGTTCTATACACATGTTTTTGGCAGATCTTATATTGGCTATAAAGGAAGTAATGGTACAGTAGCAAGAGAAGTTGAAAGCTTTTCTCTGACAGTAGCGATGACTCATTTATTTTATTGCTAGATTTAAGATGATGAACACTTGTTTTGAAAAGTGTGATTTTTCTCTATTGCTGTATTTAATTAAATGCAAAAATCCTAGAGTGAAACAACCTTTCAGATTGCAGATTTAAACTTATAAAAGTCAGATAATGGAAAAGTGAAGGTTGTGATAGCAATGTTAACTCATCCATTGCATATAGGTTGCATTTTGCATGCCTAATTAGGTGTTTTAAGCATAAGTGATGCCAGTGAGGTATCTTTCCTCTCCCCACTGAAATCTGTGACTATTTTAAACTAACCCTTCTATATGCATCATTTACTAAGAGCCAAAAATACTTTTAACATAATTTAATGTTAGTATTTCTTTGTGAGAAGTTGCACTAACTTTGAAAAAAAAACCCATGTGGTCAGGCTCAGCACTGTGGTGGCCAGTTTCTTTCTAGTATATTTTCTCTAAGTAATGTTTTAAACTTTAATACATGGATGACTAAAATAGTGAAGCGATTGAGAGATTTCTATTAATATAATAACATTATTGAAATATTTTCTAAGTAACCACAATTTATTTGTCTTTTTGGGACTTGGATAATAAACCTGCTGAGACTAAGGCTCTAGAAGTAATCATCGTGCAATAGAAAGAGTGTGGGTTTTACAGCCAGACCACCTGTGATCCGTGATTCAGTAGATATATGACTTGAGATAATTTACTTAATTTTTCTAGTTTCATTGTCTCAACTGTAAAATAGAGGATAAACTGTACCATGCATGATGGCTGTGAGGGCTAAAGACATTAAATGGTAGTCCCTTATTTCATTATTATTTCAGTATTATTTTCACAGAAAACAGAATTATAATGATGTTACAGCAACATTTGAAATATTTCCCTCTTGCTATCCAAGTACAAATTACTGCCAAAGTAGTCTGACATGTTTTTTGATGTGATGGACATCTGACACTTTGTAGATTGCTGGCCACATAATTCTCTCGGTGCCTTTCCTACGGTCCTCCTCTGAGGTATTTACCACACTGCTGTCATAGTGATCTTCCTGAAGCACATACGTGATCAGTTCATTTCCTTTCTTAAAATGCTTCAAAGATCCTACTGCTTTGGGAATAAAGTTCCAATTTGCCTTACACTGCTGCCTGGTCCTCCATGTTAGTCTAGGTGTCTGTGCTTCTCTGCACATACAGTTGCTTTACTTGGTATGCCTTTCCCCATCTCATTCTTATGCTACAAATTCTAATTCATTCCTAATGACCTGGTGTGGTATGAATTTTTCTGGAGAGCTCTCTTGGCTTGCTTGAGCCTGACTTACATGTCCTTATCGGGGCTGGGAGAAGTTAGTTCTCTTAGAATCCTCTTTTATGATTCTTATTATTTATAATCGTCTATCTACTTGCCTTAGTAGACATCCTTGAGGCTAGGGCCAGCCTCACTATTGTCAGGACTGGCACAGTATTTGATAAACAGTAAATGCTCAATGATAGTTTTATGTAATGAAGAGGTCTATGTTACTTCAGGTCAAATGGTGGTCCAGGGAAGCTAAGAATTTAATTTGGGAGGGCAGAGGAAGGAGGGTAGGGTAGGTTTTTTCTTAAAACCACTGTTCATTTTCAAGCAGTTTTTAAGTACTAATTTTAATTAGGTACTTTAAAATCCATTAATCTACATTTATTCCTCATTCATTTAGGTAAGTAACTGTGCATTAATGCACCAGGCTCTTCTTGCTGAGATGGCAAAGGTGAATTAAACACAAGATCGAGTTCTAAGAAGAGTAGAGGGTAGGAATGAGGGTTACTGACTAGGCAAGCAGGAAAGCTTGCTTAAAAAAAAAATCATGAAAACAAACACCAAAAAAGAAAAATTGAGCCTGTTAAAATTTTTGGATTAAATGCTTTGCCTTTCAAGAAATACTGAATTAATTCATCTGTATTTTCACAGTGCTTCCTATATTAAAGAGGCAGAGTGAGAGATGTCCTATGAAGATAGAATGTGAGCTTACCTTAGCACCTATGCAGCTTAACTCAAAATAAGCTTTTTTGATTTTTAAGAATAGACACTATTAATTTGTAAATGGTATTTAATATTTTAAAAAAGAACTGATACAGATCCTAAGAAACAGTAACTTTATTTTATCCAAAGTGAAAAGGAGTTTTGGCATTTTCTAATGATTTTGTAGCCAATATAAAAATAATTTAAGATATTCCCCTTCATGGATTTTTAATAATTAGTTTCAAATTGGAGTTTATGAGCCTTAGAATTAGAGTCATGTATTTAAAAAAATTATTTCTTTGGGAAGTTGCACATTAAAAACCCATCAAGGCCTCATGTGGTGAGAATGTCTGGAAGGTTTATACTAACTTACAGTACAAGCTGGATGTGAGTGATAGAAGAGTTGGTTATGAAATTGTGAGATCTAGGCTAGCTGGTCAAGGAAACATGAGAGATTAATTAATGTCCTACTGTAAGCAAAATTTGGAATCCTTAGCACATTCGACATGGCTTCCCGCTCAACCTGTTGATGTAAAAGAATGCAATTTCTGAACTGGGTAAAGTCATAGATTGGATTTTATCTTACAGCTCTATCTGAAAACCTCTTCACACAAATGTTCAATAATAGTTTTATGTAATGAAGAGGTCTATGTTACTTCAGGTCAAATGGTGGTCCAGGGAAGCTAAGAATTTAATTTTGGGGGGAAAAGGAAGGAGGGTAGGGTAGGTTTTTCTTAAAACCACTGTCCATTTTCAAGCACAATTTTTAAGTACTAATTTACTAATACTTTCACAAACACTGACAAGAAGGAGCACATGCAGAGATGGTTGTAAGACAAATAAGGGACACATTTGTTATTGTTAAATATTTCAAACATTGCAAACAATATGTATGCATGTTTAAGACAGTTACAGATAAAATAAAATCCCATTTAGTTTTCTTATCCCATTCTTCTCCTATCCCAGAGTTGAGTCTCTTGACTTTTATGTTTACCCTACCTATACAAGATTTTATACTATTACTGTATGTGTATTTAGCCATAAATGAAATAAGTACTGTTTTGCATGATGTGAAGCTTTTTAACTGATACCATACTCCATGTAGCTTTTTTCCTCCTCACCCTCTCAACAATACATTTCTGGGATTGCATTATTGCTATACTCTACCTATTCTTCTGTTAAGGGTCATTTAAGTCATTTTCAGTTTTTTGCTATTAACATTGTTCTATTTATTTGTGCATTCATTCATTAAACAATTGGATATCTAATTTGCTAGATACCGTACTAGATGTTCTGTATACAGCAGTGAATGGAATAGACAAAAATCCATATTTTTATAGAGATTATATTCTAGTAGAAGGGAGAATGATAAAATATAATTAAAGGATGTAGTATGTTAGGTAATCGATAAGTTTTACAGAGAAAAATGAAGCATGAAAGGAGGATAGTGAATGCTAGATGGAAGGGTGGTGTCATGATTTTTTATTTTATTTTTTATTTTTATTTTTTAAAGATTTGGTTTATTTATCTTTAGAGGGGAAGGGAAGAAGAGAGGGAGAGAAATATCAATGTATGGTTGCCTCTCATGCGTCCCCTGCTGGGAACTGGCCTGCAACCCAGGCATGTGCCCTGACTGGGAATCGAACCCAGGTTGTTTGGTTCGCAGGCTTGTGCTCAGTCCACTGAGCTACAGCAGCCAGGGAATGAATTTTTATTTTTATTTTATTTTAAAAATACATTTTATTGATTATGCTATTACAGTTGTCCCATTTTCCCCCTTCATGCCCCTCCGCCCTGCACAACCCCTCCCACCCATATTCTCTGCCTTTAGTTCATATCCATGGGTCATACATGTAAGTTCTTTGGCTTCCACATTTCCCATACTATTCTTACCCTCCCTCTTTCTATTTTCTACCTACCATCTATGCTACCTATTCTCTGTACCTTTCCCCCACCCCGTCCCCCTCCCACTCCTGTGCTGATAACCCTCCATGTGATCTCCATTTCTGTGGTTCTGTTCCTGTTGTAGTTGCTTAGATTATTTTTGTTTTTGTTTTAGGTGTGGTTGTTAATTATTGTGAGTTTGCATTCATTTTACTGTACACGTTTTTTATCTTCTTTTTCCTACATAAGTCCTTTTAACATTTCATATAATAAGGGCTTGGTGATGATGAATTCCTTTAACTTGACCTCATCTGAGAAGCACTTTATCTGACCTTCCATTCTAAATGAAAGCTTTGCTGGATAGAGCAATCTTGGATGTAAGTCCTTGCTGTTCAAGACTTGGAATACTTCTTTCTAGCCCCTTCTTGCCTACAGGGTGGGTCCCTTTTGAGAAATCAGCTGACAGTCTGATGGGAACTCCTTTGTAGGTAACTGTCTCTTTTTCTCTTGCTGCTTCGAGGATTCTCTCCTTCATTTTAATCTTGGGTAATGTAATTATGATGTGCCTCGGTGTGTTCCTCCTTGGGTCCACCTCCTTTGGGACTCTCTGAGCTTCCTGGACTTCCTGGAAGTCTATTTCCTTTGCCAGAATGGGGAAGTTCTCCTTTATTATTTGTTCAAATAAGTTTTTAATTTCTTGTTCTTCCTTTTCTTGTTCTGGCACCCTTATAAATCAGATGTTTGAAGATGTCCTGGAGGTTCCTAAGCCTCTCCTCATTTTTTTGAATTCTTGTTTCTTTCTTCTTTCTGGTCCGCACCATTGATATGAGTCCCAGTTTTCTTCCCTTCACTGTTGGTTCCCTGTACATTTTCCTTTATTTCATTTAATGTAGCCTTCACTTTTTGTAACCAAATTGAACCAATTCTGTGAACATCCTGATTACCAGTGTTTTGTACGGTGCATCTGATATGTTGGCTATCTCTTCATCCTTAGTTGTATTTTTTCTGGAGCTTTGACCTATTCTTTCGTTTGGGCCATTTTTTTTTTTTTGTCTTGAGGCACCTGTTACGCATTAGGGGTGGAACCTTAGGTGTTCACCAGGGTGGGGCAACTCACATCACAGTGTTGTGATGATGTATGTGGGGGAGGGGTCCGAGAGGGAACAATGACACTTGCTCAGTTCTCTGTCAATTCCCCTGCTTCCCCCAAGAAAATTGGGCCCTTCTGGTTCTGATTCCTGGGTGGGTGGGTTTGTGTGCATTCTAGGACCCTGTGGGTCTCTCCAACGAACTCTCCAGAGAGCCTGGGAATCTCTTCCAGCACCTCAACCCCCACAGGTGTGTTTTCAATTGTTTTTGAGGCTTTGTTTTCTTGCACTGGGGCCCTGAGTTGCACAGTCTGTCTCGCTCCCCAGTCTCACCTGGTTTATCTGCATGCAAATGTGGGACCACTTAGTCTTCCAGCCACCTTGTGCGCTGCACCCCTCCACAGTCTGCTGCCTCGCCGGGTCTGCCAGCTGCCACCTGTGTGCCTGGGGTCAGCCTGCTGCTGGCCAGCATGCTTGATATCTGCCAGCTTCTGCCTGCATACCTGGGGTCAGCCAGCCACCACTTTGCCTCAAGTCCTCTCTGCCTGGCTGCCTGACTCAGCCCCTCCTACTGGTCTGGATGAATATGTCTACTTTAACTCCTTGATTGTTGGACTTCCATACAGTTCAGTTTTCTGTCAGTACTGGTTGATTTTTATTTCTAAATTGTTGTTGTCCTTATTTTGGTTGTGCGAGGAGGCACAGTGTGTCTACCTACACCTCCATCTTGACCAGAAGTCTCCAAATGGAGATTTAAATAGGCAGTGTATATGCCAGTCTGAAACTCAAGTGATATATGCATTTGGGAGTGATAATATATTGCTGATAGTTAAAATCATGAGTCTAGATTGAGTAGATATAGGAAAAGAAGAAAAAAAGTACAAGAACTGAGCCCCAGGACACTCCAACATAAAATTTCAAGGAAATGAGGAAGTATCAACAAAGAAGACAAAGCAGGAATGGCTGGTGGGGAAGGGAGAAAACCATGAGACTATATTGTCTAGAGCCCAGATAAAGACAATGTTTCATAAAGGAGAGAGTGATCACCTCTGGTAAATGCTGCTGACAGGTCGAATAAGATGCAGGTGGAGAACTGAGCATTGGTTGGGCTTTTATACATGGTTTTAGTGGAGTAGATTTGAGATCATTTGCTTTAATAGGTTAGAATACACAGCCATAGAATAGAAGAGGCATTGGGGCCATCAATAATAGATAACTCTGTTGAGAGTTAAAGGAGAACAAAAAATAGGAGTACATTCAAGTTTAATTTTTTTAAAGCTAGAAATAACAACATGCTTGTTTGATGGAAATGATCCATATTTTGAGGGGGGATCTGCTGTAATAATAGAAAAAGAGGAAAATTGTTGAACTACAAAGTATATTAATATTCAAATTAAATAGATGAAGACATTTCTTTCCAAAGTGGTTATACTAAATTACTTTTGTAATATCAGCACATCCCATGCATGAATTTCCATTTACCCATATCTTGCCTCAAATAATATTGTCCAATTCTACTAATCTGATGGATGTACAAGAGTATCTTAGTTTTGTTTGATTTTCCTGGTTACTACTGCATTCTGATATCTTCTATTATGTTTAGTAGCCATTAATATTCTAAGGGAAAATGAATTTATTGTCATGGTATGTTTTTTTCCTCATTAATTTTTAGAAGTTCTTTACATACTGAAGATATGAATCCCTTTTCAGAAAATATGATATAATTATTTATCATTCTATTTTTCTTTCCAATTTTATTAAAAAATAATTGACAATTATAATTGTATGTTTTCAAATTATATGATATGATGATTTGATATATATAAATATACATATATATTGTCGAATGATTACCAAAGTCAAGATAATTAACATATCCATCACTGCACACAGTTAACTCCTTATTTGTGTGGTGAGATGCTTAAAATTTATTATCAGCAAATTTCATTTATACAATACTATATTACTAACTATAGTCGTTGTGCTATATATTAGGTCATCAGAAATTATTGTATAGTTATAAATTTGCACTATTTGATCTATAACTCCCCATTTTCCCTTCCTCTCAGCCCCTGACAACCAACATTTTATTCTCTGTTTTTATAAAATCAGCTATTTTTTTTTAGATTCCAAATGTAGGTGATACCATACAGTGTTTGTCTTCCTCATTTAGCTTATTACACCTAGCATAATGCCCTTAAGTTTATCCTTGTTGTGGGAAATGGCAGGATTTCTGTCTTTTTATGGTTGAATAATACTTTATTACATATATATAATTAAATTTATGTTATATTATATATGTAGTATAATATATATTACATTTTCTTTTTTAAAATTTATTCTTATTTTAATTGTTGTTCAAGTACAGTTTTCTGTCTTTTACTCCCATCCCAGCCCACTCCCTCAGTGCTTCCCACCTCCCTCCCATTTCTACCCCCCCCAGTTATTGTCCATGTGTCCTTTATATTTGTTCCTGTAAACCCTTCCCCTTTCCCCCAGAAATTCCCTCCCCTCACACCTCTAGTCACTATCAGCCTGTTCTCTATTTCAGTGTCTTTGGTTATATTTTGCGTGTTCACTTTGTCGCCTAGGTTCCTGTTAAAGGTGAGAACATATGGTATTTGTCTTTTACCACCTGGCTTATTTCACTCAGCATAATGCTTTCCAGTTCCATCCATGCTGTCACATAGGGTAGAGCTCCTTCTTTCTTTCTGCTGCATAGAATTCCATTGTGTACATGTACCATAGTTTTTTGATCCATTCATATACTTATGGGCTTAGGTTGCTTCCAGCACTTGGCTATTGTAAATTGTGCTGCTATGAACATTGGGGTGCATAGGTTCTTTTGGATTGGTGTTTCTGGGTTCTTAGGGTATAAGCCTAGCAATGGAATTGCTGGTTCAAAAGGCATATCCATTTTTAGTTTTCTGAGGGAATTCCATATAGTTTTCCATAGTGGTTGTACCAGTCTGCAATCCCACCAAGAGTACACTAGGGTCCCCTTTTCTCCACAACCTCTCCAACACTTGTTGTTTGTTGCTTTGTTTATGATGGCCATTCTTACCGGTGTCAAGTGGTATCTCATTGTGGTTTTAATTTGCATCTCTCTGATAGCTAGTGATATTGACCATCTTTTCATGTTTTTCTGGATCCTCTGTATGTCGTCTTTGGAGAAGCATCTATTCAAGTCCTTTTCCCATTTTTTAATTGGATTACTTGTCTTCTTAGAGTGGAGTTCTGTAAGTTCTTTATATATTTTGGAGATTAAACCCTTGTCTGAGGTATCATTGGCAAATATGTTTTTCCATATGGCTGGTTCTCTTTTTATTTTAATGCTGTTTTCTTTAGCTGTGCAGAAGCTTTTTATTTTGATGAGATCCCATTTATTTATTCTTTCCTTTATGTCCCTTGCTCTAGGGGACATATCAGTAAAAATGTTGCTGCGTGAGATATCTGATATTTTCCTGCCTATCTTCTCCTCTATGACTTTAATGGTGTCATGGCTTATATTTAAGTCTTTTATCCACCATGAATTTATTTTTGTGTATGGTGTAAGTTGGTGCTCAAGTTTCATATTTTTGCACGTAGCTGTCCAGTTCTCCCAACACCATTTATTGAAGAGGCTATCTTTATTCCATTTTATGAATATGGAATTTTCCATAATATGGAAATCGAATTTTCCATAATATGGAAAATTTGTTAAATATTAATTGACTATAGAGACTTGGGTTTATTTCTGGGCTCTCTGTTCTGTTTCATTGGTCCATGTGCCTGTTTTTATGCCAGTACCAGGCTGTTTTGATTACAGTGGCCTTACAATACAGGTTAGTATCAGGTTTTGTGATCCCTCCTACTTTGCTCTTCTGTTTCAAAAGTGCAGCAGCTATTGAGAGTCATTTATGGTTCCATATAAATTTTTGAAATGTTTGCTCTATGTCTGTGAAATAAGCCATTGGTACTTTAATAAGTATTGCATTGAATCTGTAAATTGCTCTGAGTAGTATGGACATTTTGATGATGTTAATTCTTCCAATCCATGAACACGGTATATGTTTCCATTTGTTTGTGTCTTCCTTGATTTCTTTCTTCAGTGTTGTGTAATTTTCTGCATACAGGTCTTTTACCTCTTTGGATAGGTTAATTCCTAGGTATTTTATTTTTCTTTTTGCTATATCAAAAGGGATATTTTTCTTGATTTCTGCTTCTGCTGTACAACCGTTGGTATATAAAAATGCCTTTGATTTCTGAGTATTGACTTTGTATCCCACTGTTTTGCCAAATTCATTTATTAGGTCGAGCAGTTTTTTTGTGGAGTCTATAGGGTTTTCTATGTACACTATCATGTCATCTGCAAAATGACAGTTTTGTTTCCTCCTTTCCAATTGGGATGCCTTTTATTTCCTTTTCTTGTCCTATTGCTGTGGCTAATATTTCCAATAGTATGTTGAGTAGAAGTGGTGAAAGTGGACAACCTTGTCTTGTTCCTGATCTTAGTGGAAAAGCTTTTAGTTTTTGTCCATTGAGTATGATGTTGGCTGTAGGTCTCTGATATATGGTCATTATTATGTTGAGAAATGCTCCTTCTATTCCTACTTTGCTCAATTTTTTTTTATCATAAATGGGTGCTGTACCTTGTCAAATGTTTTTTCCACATCTATTGATATTATCATGTGTTTTTTTGTCTTCGCTTTTGTTTATGTGGTGTATTACATTTACTGATTTGCGCATACTGAACCATCCTTGCATCCCTGGGATGAATCCCACTTGGTCATGTTGTATGATCTTTTTAATGTATTGTTGGATGCGGTTTGCCAATATTTTGTTGAGGATTTTAGCGTCTATGTTCATCAGCAATATTGGCCTGAAGTTTTCTTTCTTTGTTGTGTCTTTATCTGGTTTTGGGATTAGAATGATGCTGGCTTCATAAAAAGAGTTTGGGAGTCTTCCATCACTTTGGATTTTTTTCGAATAGTCTGTGAAGGATAGGGGTTAACTTTTCCTTAAATGTTTTGTAGCATTCTCCTGTGAAATCATCTGGTCCAGAGCTTTTGTGTGTAGGTAGTTTTTTGATTACTGCTTCAATTTCGTCTGCTGTTATTGGTCTGTTCAGGCTTTCTGCTTCTTCTTCATTGAGTTTTGGAAGATTATATTTTTCTAGAAATTTGTCCATTCTGCCTAGGTTTTCAAATTTCTTGGCATACAGCTCCTCATAGTAATTTCTTATAATCCTTTGTATTTCTATGTTGTCAGTTGTAATCTCTCCTCTTTCATTTCTGATTGTGTTTATTTGGGTCCTCTCTCTTTTTTCTTGATGAGCCTGCTTAAAGGCTTGTTGATTTTGTTTATCTTTTCAAAAAACAAGCTCCTGGATTCAATGATCCTTAGGATTGTGCTTTTAGTCTCTATGTCATTTAATTCTGCTGTGATCTTGGTTATTTCCTTCATTCTACTAGCTCTGGGCTGTCTTTGTTGTTGTTCTTCAAATTCTTGTAGGCGTAGAGTTAAATTGTTTGTCTGAAATGTTTCTATCTTTATTAGGTAGGCCTGTATTGCTATGAACTTCCCTCTCAGGACTGCCTTTGCTGTGTCTCATAAGTTTTGGGTTGTCATGAGTTCATTTTCATTTGTTTCCCGAAAGTTTGTGATCTTGAATTTCATTCTCGACCCATTCATTGTTTAATAGCATGCTATTTAATCTCCATGATTTTGAGTGTTTGGGGTGTTTTTCCTTGGGGTTGGTTTTTAATTTCAATCTCTTGTGGTTGGAGAAAATGCTTGGTATGATTTCAATATTCTTGAATTCATTGAGACTTCTTTTGTGTCCTATCATGTGGTCTATCTTTGAAAATGTTCCATGTATTTGAGAAGAATCTGTATTTAGCTTCTTTGGGATGAAGTGCTCTATATATATCAGTTAAGTCCATTTCATCTAGGGCTTTGTTCAATGCCACAATAACTTTTTTGATATTTTGTTTGGAGGATCTGTCCATTTTTGACAGTGGGGTGTTAAAATCCCCTACTATAATTGTGTTGCTGTCAATATCCTTCTTGAAGTCCTCTAAGATTTTCTTTATGTATTTGGGTGCTCCTACATTAGGTGCATAAATATTTACAATGTTTATGTCTTCTTGGTAGATTCTTCCCTTGAGTATTATGAAGTGACCTTCTGGGTTTCTCTTTATGGACCTTCTTTGGAAGTCTATTTTTTCTGATATGAGTATTGCTACCCCAGCATTTTTTTCTGTGCATTTGCTTGGAATATTTGTTTCCAGCCCTTTACTTTCAATCTGTGTAGGTCTTTTGTCCTGAGGTGGGTCTCTTGTAGGCAGCATATGTGTGGGTCATGCTTTCTTATCCATTCAGCTACTCTATGCCTTTTAGTTGGAGCATTTAATCCATTTATGTTTAAGGTTATTATTGATTGGTTCTTATTCATTGTCATCTTTGTACCTGTGTTCCTCTCTCTCTCTCTGTCTTTTCCTTCCTTTCCTTAAAGCAGACCCTTTAGCATGTCTTGCTGAGCTGTTTTGGTGGAGGTGTATTCTTTTAGACTTCTTTTGTTTGGAAAGCTCCTTATTTGGCCTTCTATCTTGATTGAAAGTTTTTCTGGGTAAAGTACCCTTGGTTGTAGTCCTTTAGTTCTCAGTACTTGGAACGTTTTTTGCCACTCTCTTCTGGCTTGGAGTGTTTCATTGAGAAGTCAGTTGCTAACCTTATTGAGGCTCCCTTGTATGTTATTTCATTCTTCTCCCTTGCTGCCTTTAAGATACTCTCTTTGTCTTGGAATTTTGCCATTTTTATTATGATGTGCCTTGGAGTGGGCCTCTTTGTGTTCCTATTGATTGGGACTCTGTGTTTCTTGGATTTGTGTGACTTTTTCTCTCATCAGATTAGGAAAGTTTTCCATCATTACTTTTTAAAATAGGTTTTCTATCACTTTTTCTTCTTCTCCTTCTGGTATCCCTATTATTCGGATATTATTATGTTTCATATTATCTTTTATTTCTCTTAATCCCTCTTTATTCTTACTGAGCCTCTTTTTCTTTTCCTGTTCTTTCTGTTTTTTTTTTTAAATTTTGTTCTCTTGGTTACTGATCCAATCTTCTGCTTCATCTATCCTACTTTTGATTCCTTCTACTGTGTTCTTCAGTTCAGATATTGTATTCTTCATTTCCTCTTGGCCCTTGTTGATCATTTCTATTTCCTTTTTCATGTTGATATAGTTTGCAGCGAGTTCATTGTAGTTTCCTTGTAGTTTCTGGTAGTTTGTTGTGAACTCAAGGAGCTTCCTGGTAACCATTGCTTTGAACTCAACATCTGATAGTTGAGTTGCCTCTATTTTATTTAGCATTCTTTCCAAGGCTTCCTCTTTTCCTTTCTTTTGGGCATTGTTTCTTTGTCTTCCCATTGTTTGCGAGATTCTTCTTATTAGCCTCCACTTCTTAAATTGATCTGTTCTGACTCCCTGGGTTTATGGTGTGAGCTTCTGTGGTAGAGTACCTGTGAGATTCATTGGTGCAGTCTCTTTTGGGTATCCTGGTGTTTATTGCTTCCACCTATGCTTCTTTGTGATCAGTTGGAGGGGTAAGGCAGAACGGTTTAAGACAGGAAGAGAGCATTCTATGCTATTTACAGTATCAGCTGGTAAAGAAGAAATAGGAGATCCTTTGGCTATGTGTAGTATTAACCGTGATATATCACCCAACAAGTCACTTTTTGGAAACAGTCGAATGGAGATAAGACTCTTATTGTGGAGGGAAGGGTTGTGAGTTGGATCTAGAAAGCAGTGAGGTTGTGGGATGTCAGATTCTTAGGTAAGGTGAGAATAAAAGATAGTAAATAGGTGTAGTGAGTGAGAGAATAGAGTTAACCACTACAGTAATGGAGTTCAGAAAACTGTGAAGTGGGCTAGGATCTGGGTGGGGTGTTGTATAGTATTTACAATAGTATGGAACAGCTATTATTTACCATAATATTAGAGCAACAGTCATGACAGAATCTATGGAATCTAGATATCAAGAATAAGGAGTGTTGGATCTTCAGTAGTGTGCTAATGGAACACAGGTGAGGTGAAGGACAGTAAATTAACAATACACTATGACTGAGAGAACAGGGGAAACCTGTCAATTGATACAATATACCCAGCCAAACACATAAGACTAAACAGAAAGAAGAGGAATATCAAATATTATTCAAATAAAAGATGTAAGAATAATGTAAAAATAATAAAGCAGATATGAAATATCTTGTAGGTTCCTTGTAATAGCAAGGTGAAATTTGTCTGTCTCAACTGTTAGGATCTTCCATCTTTGGGATGAACTCTGGTCAGAACTCTGGTTCTGAACTCTGGTTCTGAACTCTGGTCTTTTCACAGTTCCATTTTTCTTTGTCTCATTTGTGTGTATTAAAAAAAAGCAAACTAAGGAAAGTAGAAGAGTAAAATTGGAAAGAAAGGAAGAAGGAATAAAACAAGAAAGAAGGAAAGAGAAGTGAAAAGCATTGAGACATAAAAATATAAATTAAAAGTAAAAAATTTCTTTAGAGAAATCAAACACACACACACACACACACACACACACACACACACACACACACACACACCC
>PVKM010021930.1:0-22215 GCA_004027735.1 Carollia perspicillata
CCTAACCACACCTCAGCCCCATGGTCTCTCCCCCATCTACCCAGCATCCCATACCTTCACCTATCCCTAGCCCTTCACTCACATTTATTCTCAGTCCCATCCAGCTCAATCATAAATTTGTCAACTTTTTCTTGATCCACAACGCTTAGTTTCTGGAAGGGCAAGTTTGAGGAGGGAAGAACAGAAGTCAGATTTCTCAAGAGTCAGGGTATGTGCTAGAGAAAGAAGTGCAGGTATTTTGGAGAGACAGATGGTTAGCCTCTCCCAAGCATGGGCTACTTGGGATGAGGTGGCAGGATTGGTGGGGTGAGGTGGGGGCAGAAGGGGCAGGCTCTTCCAACTTGCCTTTTCCAGCAGAGCAGGACCCAGAGTCTTATTGATGTGTTCCACAGCCTTCAGGACACCTAGAGAGGCCGGAAGAGGGGGTTCAGCTCTCCAATTCAATCACGTCTCTTCCTGTGGACCCCAGGTCTTCAAGAGCTTTGACACTGTGGACTCACATCCTGAAACCACCCCTTACAGGCTCTTCCAGTGTTGGTCTTTCCTCACCTTTGCCCAGGTATCGAGATTTGTCTCCATCTCTTAGTTCCAGAGCTTCATAGATACCTGTAGAAGCTCCACTGGGCACAGCTGCTCGGAATCGGCCTGGGATGAGAAGAATTGGAAGATCACAGAGAGTCCCATCCACCCCCAAAGGACTAAGGTCTCCTCTCTGAGCCCAGTGGCAGAGGCAGTGTAGATAGACTACTGCATCTCCTAGCAGGGGAGCCAGGTTGGAAGAGGGAGGCCTGGGAAGACATCTGGGGAAGGGGATCTCAGAGAAAGCGGAGGATGTGGGACAGTTGAAGGGCAAAGGCCAGATGGCATGGGGGTCTTCTTCCAAGGCAAACCAATTCAATGGGTCTGTGTTACCCTTGGCTGTGTACAGGTCCACCTCCACCGTGGGGTTGCCCCTGGAGTCCAGGATTTCCCGAGCAAAGATTTTCTGCATGGCCATGGCTGCAGGACAAGAGGCTGAGTGAATGTAGGTAGTTGATCCCTTAAGGAACCCCAAATCCCTTGCCCTTTAAGAGTCTTCCCCACCCTAAGGCAGGTGCTGGACCTAAAAATATCCCACAAAAAGGTCACAGACCAAAGAGGCAGGCACAGCACCCTCCCCCACTCAGAACAGCTCCTATTCCACCTTTCATCCCATTCTAAGAATCCAGGGGCCTCTCCTTTATAACTCCAGTGATTCCGCCACTGCCTGAACTTCTTCTCCCGAAAAGTTGCACTTATGCCTTGTCCCTCCACCCTTCTAGTCAAGCACTCTGTTCTCCATGGCTTCCTAGTCCTCAAATCTCTGCCGTAATTTTGGTTTTCACTTTCCTGCTCCTCAGTCTTCTTCAGATCCTCAGGAGCCCCAAATTCCCCACCTGGCTCCAGTTGTAACTACCCTTCTCTATCCATCTCTGCCTGCCTTTCTTCACAGCCTCATTTCCTTATCTTTAGGTACCCCATCCAGCTTGCTCTAACTCCTCCGGGCAAAGAAAAGCTGACTTTTTCCTTATTTTCTCCAAGCCACCACCACCCTCACCCTTTACCACTCCCATCCCCTAGGGCTGGAAGATTTGCCGGACCTGAATGTCTTGGCTGGGGGCTCTGGGTGAGCTCCGAGTCTAGGTGGCAGCTGGGACAGTGTCAGCTCACCCTCTGTCAGGCTGGGCATTTATTCCCAGCCACCCTGTCCCCCAGCCAGCCCCGCCTCTCTCCTCCCTCTCTACCCTCCCCCTCCACACGGGGCTGGCAGCCAAGTGCCGACTACAGCCTAAAGACCCCTTCCCAAAGGTCAATGACTGCCTCTCCTTTCTCTCTGTCCCCCAACAAAAAGCCCCTACTTTTAATTCGACCCCTGGGGAGGAGCAGGGGAGGGGCTCAAAATGGGGGAGGGTCTCTCCCCTCCCCGGGATTATATTCCCCTTTTGCAAAGATTAAAGAGGAACTAGTGCCATTTAGGAAAGGCCAGGAGTAACTTGAGCCCTGCAGGGCTGGGGAGGGGGCCTGGAAGAGGGGCTGCTGGATTGACATCCACACATGCTCAGCTCAAATGGCTGTCAGGGGCTGTCTCTGCCCTCGGTGGGGGAAGGAACCGGGGATTCTGGGCAAGCTCTGAAGTCTAAAATGGAACCCCTCCTTCAGAATGCGAGAGGGCCTCACCTCTTAGGGTCCTCATAGCGACCTCTCTGGGCTCCACCCCATCCTACCCTCTCTCGGCCAGCAATGGTGTGGGGGAGGGGGCAGGGAGACCAATATAGACTGGCCCGCAGAGCTGGCGCGGCTGCGTACTGATAGCGCTGGTACAGCACTTATCGCCCAGCGTGGAGGCTGTCGGTCAGGAGCCCCTTTCACTTCAGACTGCGGGCGTTTCAGGGCGCGGTCCCAGCGCATCAACGAATGATGTTAAGTCAGGAGTGAAAAATGAATGGACAGTGAGTGTCTGAACGCTCAGGACCAGTCTCGTGGTCCTCCAGTAGCATTTCAGGAAAGTGGGTCTCTGCACTTGGTAACTCTCCGCCTTATCGGCTCTGGGTGGAGTGCGGGGCTCGCCCCGAGTTTTGCTGCAGCCGGGCCAGGAGAGGAAGGTACGCCGAGGCTGGGGCAGGATGGTCGGCAGGCCAGGCACACGGAGCGCCTGGCTCCTCGCCCACCGGGAGGCTCCCCTCGCTGGTGTTGGAGCGGTGTGCGCGCCGGCTGACTCACTCCCGTTGCCCTCTCCTCAAAACCCCTCGGGCTCCGCCGGCCCCGTCAAAGTCTTGTCTTCCAGCCCTCCGCCCAAGATTCCTCCCTCTGTCTCGCCCCTCCTCCCCTTATCTCTGGGCGCTCCCTCCCCGGAATTTTCCACCCTCGGGTAGGGGGTGCGGCAGGCCAGAGGTCAGGAGATGGCGGGCGGGGAGCGCCGCCACGTGCCCCAGTGCTGCCCCGCCCCGGCGGGCCAGTGACTCAGCCTCGGCAGCTGTCGAGGAACACTGGCTCGGGGGGCGTCGAGTGCCCACAGAGTGCGGAGTGGCGGCGGAGGAACCGCGCCCGGCTCTAGAAGATGGGAGCGGTGAAGCCCTTTGCCGCCGGGGAGGCTCCCATCCCGCGAGCGACCGGAAGAGGCCTTGCTCCTCAGCAGCCCAAGCAGCTAGAGTGCGTCTAGTTCACCTAAGCGGGCCGCCAGGTCCTGCCCCAACACCCTTCCGGTTGGCGGCGGGCGATCCACTCGCGCGCAACTTGTTTGCATAAGTTGAAATGAAAAATTAGAAAACCCAACGGGCCCAAAGTGAAGGAATTTTACCCCTTTTGGAAAAGTTGCAAATCTTGAAAGTATTCTTTAAATTCTTAGTATTCCGCCTTTAAAAATAGGCCCGCCCGTCTAGCACAGTGCTCAGTGACCTATGCAAAGATGCGCCAAGGGGCACAGCTGGTGACCCAAACTGCTGGCCCGGGCGGGGCTGGGACGAGTGCCTGAGGCTTGGTACCGGGGATGGTCCACCTAGGGATAATCCCCTGGAGTGGTGGTGGGCTACATTTATACTGGGGACAGACAAAAATGCCCCCCGTGGATGCCTTCAATTCTGAAACCGGCCGGGGTATTCTGTCAGAGCGCCCTTTGCTCTCTTATTTCTTGTTGAAATAAAATAAAGAATGGAGAAACGGCAGCTCGCACGCCTCACTCTGTCCCCCGCCCCTTCCGCCCGGAGTGAGACACGTCCCCGGGCCGCCTCTCTTCATAGGGATTCCAAATCGGTCCAGTCTGGCGAGCCACGGCGCGCGCTCGCTAAGCCGGCAGCCGGCCCCAACCGCCCCACGCGCTTTCCCTCCGGGCCCCGGCGCAGGCGCGGGCGCACGCGCCGCCGCCCGCCGTTCCTTCCCTCCAGCGGAGGTGGGGGAAGGGGGAGTCGTTCCGTTTAACCCTGAGTTCCCCGAACCCTCTTTAATTTGCTAAATTTGCAGCTTGCTGATTCCTCCTTTCACTTTCCTTCCTTTGGCTTCCTTCCCTTATACTAAATTGTGGTTTATATTCAATGCAAAGTAGACCGAGCCCTAACCCTAACTTCTTCCTGCTCTCCCCATTTCATCCTTTTACATTGCTTTCCATCTAACTCTGCAAATTTTGTAATAGGGGGAGGGATTTTTAAAATTGCATTTGCAAAGTTAGGTATCTGGGCAAGCGAGGGGGGGCGATAGGGAGGGAATGGGGAGCAGGCCCCGCCCCTACCGCCCTTTGCAAATAAAAATCTAGAGGGGGGGGGAGGAGCAGGAAGTGGCGGTGTGAGGGCTGCTGCACTGCTAGCAGAGCCGCGGTCCGGACGGCAGCGCGTGCCCCAAGCTCTCCGCCTCCCCCCGCCCGCCAGCCCGAGGCAGCCGGAGCCCAGCCCGCGGCCCCAGCAGCAGCGCCGAGAGCAGCCCCAGTAGCAGCGCCATGGCCGGGTGGAACGCCTACATCGACAACCTCATGGCGGACGGGACCTGTCAGGACGCGGCCATCGTGGGCTATAAGGACTCGCCCTCCGTCTGGGCCGCCGTCCCCGGGAAAACCTTCGTCAACATCACGGTACTGCAAGGCCGTCGCGGTCCCGGAGACTGGCCAAACTTGGACCCCGAGGAAGGGACTTGGGTGGGGGCGGGTGCGGTCTGGGGAGGGCAGCGAAAGGCCGTGACCCGGTCCTTGCTGTGGGAGTGGCGCGAATGGCGGCTGCATGTGAGAGGAACCCTTAGTTGCCCCCTAAGTTCTACCCCCCGGGTGGAGGCTCCCATCCAGCTTGCCGCCCCGCTTTCCGCGACGGGGCGTTACATCCGGGGCACAGGGCGGGGAGGGGCGCGCCACCCGGTGCGGCGGCCCACTTCCGCCTCGTCCAGGGCGGGGCGGGCACGCGCTGCAGTCTCAACCAGGGATTGTGATTGAGAAGACACTTGGGGACCCCTGGACCCCCAGCTCCACTTCCGGCCGCCAACTCGTGCCCGTTCCACCATTGTTCCCCTTATACTGGAGGGACTGTGGCCGGGGTTCCATGCCTGTCTTGTGTGGGCTCCCAGCCCCTCCCAACTCTTGGAGGAGAGGCCGCCCCACTCTTCACTTCCACCCCCCCGCGCCCCAAGTCTGCACGGTGGACTCAACATTCCTGTGAGACCAATTCCGGAAGTCCCGTGGACCTCCCTTCCCGCCATCCTGCGGGGCCTGGAGCAGGGGAACTTTGTGAGAAGTTCTAGGATAGTATGAGTAAAGGAATAAGAAGTGACTACTGCTGTCCCCATCACTACCTCCCGGGTCCACACTGCCCGGAAGAGGGGAGGGGGAGCGGAAGTTCGAAAGGGGGGAAGGGGATTTCCGGGCGGGAGGGGACCGGATGTGGGGATTTGGGGTGTAAGGGGGAGGGGTGGAAAGGTTCCCTGGGGTATCTCGACCCAGAGCTGACATGCTGGGTGTAGCAGCTGTCCTCTTTCAGAAGTTTTCCAACTTTACCGGAAAACCCTCAGGGATCTGCTTCCTCCTCTTGGGGCATAGATACCTGGACCTAAACTCTAGGTTACTTGGAGACCCAGGCGTCCCGGCCCCTCACAACTCCTTCAGATCCTTTGACCAAATAAGGGCAAAGTTGCTTCTCCCGCTTTGCCCGCCCCCTCCCTTCCCTTCTTAGCTTCTGCTTTTCCTGAAGGAGAGTTCTGAGCATCCAAAGGCTCCCCACTCCTTTCCACTCCACTCTCCTTACTGGCTTTTGGCCCCCTTATTTCCTGGGCTTGCTTTCCTTCTTAAACGAGATCTAAGTCTCCAGAGGAATATGTCTCTTCTTATTACCATTCTCTAGGTTTGAGGATCCTGATCTTTTTGTGTACTAACTTCCAACAGTCCTAAGAGTTTCTCCAATTTCATGGATATGCACAAAGCACCTAACATAACACACCTTTGGGGGGGGAGTCTAGCTCTCCTGAGGTGTGAAAAGCAGATGTGTCTTTGGAGAAGGTGGGAACCATGGCGTACTAACTTGATGAGAGCTCGATTTCCCTTACAGCCAGCTGAGGTTGCTGTCCTAGTTGGCAAAGACCGGTCAAGTTTTTTCGTGAATGGGCTGACACTTGGGGGCCAGAAATGTTCTGTGATCCGGGACTCACTGCTGCAGGATGGGGAATTTACCATGGATCTTCGCACCAAGAGCACCGGGGGAGCTCCCACCTTCAACATTACTGTCACCATGACTGCCAAGAGTGAGTTTCTGAGTCTTTACCCTTGATGTAGTTCCAACATCACTAATGTGCGTCTGGCTAGGAATGTTTTTTAGTGCAGTTCCCCAGTATGAAGGGACCAAACCAGGTTTCTACTCCCAGCCTGCTGAATGCGGGGACACTGGATAGTCCCTCCAGTTCTGTCTCAGTTCCTCATCTTGTAATATAAAAGGTGAATTGTATTACATCTTAGGATTCTCCCTGCTTTGGGCCTTTTCAGATGAGAAACTCCATTTTCTGGGAGGAGGTAGACTGTTAATTGTAGCCGGCACTTAGCTGTTGTCTTTTGAGTCCTCTTGTTAAAACTTGGGGAGTTGGCAGGCCATCCACATCCATTTCTAGCCTGAACACGAGTCAACAGTCTGTAAGCCTTTGACTCCTAAAACTTCAGTGTTCTGCTTCCAGTCTCTTAGCTTGATTTTTCCCTTTGAAAAGCCCTATTGTTTCAGGGTGACTGACAGCCTGCCTGTGTGTGTGTATGTGTGTAGGGAGGGTGGTGGGAGAGGTGAGGTTGGGTTACAGCCCCCAGGGCTGGACAGCTGCTGAACAGCTGGCAGGGGGTTGTACTGTGACGCCTGGGTTCTAGCCTCCTTTCTCTCTCCTCCAGCGCTAGTCCTGCTGATGGGCAAAGAAGGTGTCCACGGTGGTATGATCAACAAGAAATGTTATGAAATGGCCTCCCACCTGCGGCGTTCCCAGTACTGACCTCATCTTTGCCCCCACCCCCACCGCTTTTGCACCCCTCTCCCTCCCATACACACACATACACCATTTTTATTTTTTGGGCCATTATCCCTACACCCCTTGTTGCTGCCAAAACCACATGGGCTGGGGGCCAGGGCTGGATGGACAGACACCTCCCCCTACCCATACCCCTCCTGTGTGTGGTTGGAAAATTTTTGTTTTTTGGGGTTTTTGTTTTTTGTTTTTTGTTTTTTTTTTCTGAATAAAAAAGATTCTACTAACAAGGTGCTGTGTGGTTTTAGCCTGGGTGTCAGGATGGAGGACAGTCACTGTTACTTATCTCCTTTCCTTTGCTTGGGGTTAGGAGCAGGAAAGGTTGAAGCACTACAAAGTCTAGGAACTGAAGCTCGCTTCCATAACTAAGCATCTGCCTCAGACCTATCTGGCCTGGTGTTTCTTTTTTAGCCCTAGGACCTCAGTGTGCCTGCTGAAGTAGTGGGAAATGGAACAGAGCCACCCAGACCAGAGAATGGGCCAGACCTGTGGGCAAGGCAGGGCCAGTTGAGTCATCTTAAGGGTGGAGCTCCCTCTCTCTGACTCACAACAAATGCCTGCTGGGCCTATCCTCATGACTACAGCTTAGTCTTAGTAGTTCCTTGCCCCTTTATGGCAAAAAAGGCAGGGGGCAATACCCCAAATAGGTAAGAGATTGGCCTGTATGAGAATGATCTTCCCCTTTTTAGTTGACAAAAACAACTTTATTAACCCAGTAACTGAAGACCCAGTTCCTTTGTACCAACCCCCTCAAAAGGATGGGGTTGGATTAAGGGGAAAACCTAGGGAAAAAATGTCTATCCATCAACATAGAAGAATAGAGAAAGCTGTGCAAAATAGGTTACCAGGGATGGGGTGATTAAGAGTATTAGACCAGGATGGCAGCTGAAGAGGGAGGAGAGGGTGGGGGATCTGTTGAAGACCCAGGAGAAACAAGAGGGGCTGAGGACAGGGAGCCAAAAGATGTGGGAACCGTGGGACTAGAGCCCAAAAGTGGGGTCCTCTCTGAGGCAGGATGGTCCCTTGGTTCCCCTTCCTCATCACCATCTTGCCCCTGAGTTTCTTCCTCCTGCTCCTCATCCCCAGGACCTCGATGGACAGGCTGCTTGCAGATGGGGCAGGTCTTCCGGGTCTGAGTGAGCCAGGGGTCCACACAGCGGCTGTGATAGGCTGTCAAGAGGAATGAGGTGAAATACCTGGTGCCTGCTAGTGGAGTGGGGACACGGGCACAGGAACTGAGGGCCTCACCGTGAGCACAGGGGAGTACCCTCAGCTTGTCACCATCCACATACTCATCCAGGCAGATGGCACAGACATCATACTGGTCTCCTGGGGGAGGCAAAAAGGAGTCTTTTTACTGAGCCACCTTGGACCAAGGCCAAGAACTCACTCTGGGAGGTCAGTGTGGAGCTAAACCTTGCAAAAGTTATTTTCCCTGGTTCCATAGAGCCAGGGGCAGAGCTAAGACTAAGCCTTGCTGGACAAAGCCAGGGTAAAACAAGAGGAATTGGGGGTTAGAAGGGACAAAGAAAAGCAGAGGTAAGAAGGGAAGTGGGTTTTGAGGGGAGGTGTGAGGGTGGAGATAGAGTGGGAGGAGCGGAAATGGGGGCAGGGCTTTTGCTATTAACCTTATATGGGCATTAGAGACTCCTGGGCCTACGGACCTGGCAGCCCATCCTCACCAGTTTCTTCTCACACTAAATCCTCCCCACATCTTCCATTTTTGTTCTCTCCACCTCCCTTATAAGCAAGGTTGGTCCTCCATCTTTCCCCTCAACTACTCCAATTAATCATCTTTGCTTCCCATCTGCTGCTGTTCTTGCCCCATCCTCATTGTATAGATGGGTAAAAGGAAAGGCAGCACCTCAGGCTGGCATCTTCTCCCTACCATCTTCCTTTCCCCCTCATCTGGGCTCAAAACTCCTTCAGAGCCATGAAAACTATGGGAAAGGCCTTCCACTCCTGTAGCCCTCTCACCCTTTTGATAGTCATGTGTTGGAATCTGCTTCAGTTGCTCTTTGGTCAGTCGATTCCGCTGGAGCCGTTTCCGGTGCTGGATACAACGAACTATCTGGAAAAAAGGGGTGGATGTATCAGATCAGCCTTAGGGAACAGGACTGGACAATCCAGTACAAACTATCCCCACCTCTAAACCCCAGATCCAGACTGGTTTTAAAGGCCTCAGCTCTTATGCTCCCTGAGCTACTCACCATCACTGCTCCCATGGCCAAAACCAGCAGTCCCACAATCCCTGTGAAAGGGATGAGGTAATAACCCAATGGGAAGCTATTGTCCGGGACCAGAAGAACCCGAGCTCTAGGAAAAGGAAGACCAGTGTCAAAAGAGGCAGGAAAAGCAAAGTGACAAAGGAAGAGAGACAAAGTAACTGGCTCTGGACAAGGCCCAAGGATGGAAAAGGGGGTGGAAAGAAAGTCAAGAGGTAGAGAGTATGAAGGGCCTGAGGCTTGGGCTCCAGATTAGCAGGGAAAGTGATGAAGACTGGGGAGGAGGGAAACATCCTACCCCTTCTCGTAGACGAAGAGGGCACGCAGGTACTCGGAGCTCCTCTCTCCAATAAACACAGACGGGATCCAGATCTGCTGCTGGATTTCCTCTGCAGGGGATCAGGACATTACACTGAGGACTCACCCCTCTATAACCAAATCCTTTGGGAACACTGGCATTTGGTTCTTTTGTGCCATCCCACCCAAAAGATTGACTTCTTTTCCCTAAGCCTTTAGCCCACCCCCCATACCTTTAGTCTGAGCTCTACTGAAAACCCAGTTATTCAGAGACGCCCCAACCTTACCACTATTCCACACCATGCTCAGAAGTTCATTGGAATTCACATTGTATACTACAGCTGCACCATACCCAGCCTTCTGAGCATTCAGGACCTAGGGAGGACAGGCAGGGAATAAGAAGCCATTATAGGCCTTGTCTCCCTTCATTCTTGGTGCCTTTTTTTGCCCTCAGCTTCCCAGCTCCCACTCCACTTTCAGCAACCTTGAGGTCAAAGTTGCAGTCGAATCTTCGAAGCAGTGCAATAAAGACTGACCCATTGACCGGGGCTGGGGGTGGTGGAGCAATGGGGCTGCAGGCATTGGCTGGATGAGCCTCCACAAGGAAGCCCTGGAGAAGAGAAGTAAAAAACAGTTGGATTTTCACCTTCCCAGGTTCTGCTCCCCATAGAGTCTGCCAGGCACACTGGCTCCCACATACTGCATGTTCTCTATCCTCCACTTCCTTCTCATTTCTGGAGTTTCAGGAACCCACCCAAGTCAGAAGTCTACCTCTCTTCAGCCTCCTAAAGATGAAAGTATACCAAACAACATCCCTTTACCAGACCATCCCATTATCTCTCTCCCTGTCCCAGATGAGCTAACCCATACGCCATACTCCAAGCTAATTCAAATTCTGCTTTCCAGTTTTTCCATGATTGTACATAGATTCTCCTCAACATGTCACTTTCCTTAAGTTTTGTCTCATACTCCTTTCTCCAGTACAAACTCACAGGATATACCCACCTCTGTTAAATAAGACAACGCATTCAAAATAGAATCACTTGTGCTAAGCTCCATGTCATCAAACTGAGACCTAACACCTAACTTAATTACAGTTTTAGCTTCTCCCAGGAATGGAATCTTAGACTAGTCATTCTGGAATTACCTGGCCAGCACAAGTGAGGTAATCTGCCTGACAGACCCCTGCCATTCCCTAAAGTGACTGCAACAGCCAACCAGCTCTTTGCTAGTGGAACTCCCTTGTCTTGCTCCCTTCTGCCTATAAAAGTCTCAGTTGGTACAGCTTCTTGGAGTTCCTTTCTATCTGCTACATGGGATACTGCCCAATTTATAAATCATTAAATAAAGCCAACAAAACCTCTAAAATTTATTCAATGGGATTTTGTTTTTTAATATCTCTCCCTTTAACTTTCCAATTACCCACCTTACAAACAACTACACCGATATCTGCGGCCCGGTTTTTGTTGTGTGGTAATTCTTTTAACAAAGTACTGCATAATTGCTTACCTGCTTACCTAATTTAATCCTCACAATAATCCCGATATAACTTCTATCTTTATCCCATGCTACAGTAAAAGAAAAACTCAGGAAGCTAATTAACTTGTCCAATGTCATATAAACCAATAACTGACCCGAGACTCTACTGATAAACACCACTTCTCCCTGCTCTTATCTTGGTCCACTTTAAGCCTTCCTCACAGGGCTCACAGTTCCTGGGGTAGACTTTGTCTTCCTCTACATTCTGAATTCCACACTAGATGTGCTAATGCATTTCCTAACTTGACTCTTTTCCTACCTCTAGCTTCATCCAAGGGCATAGCTCCTCAACCTCCACCCAGGATGGAAGATTTAGGGAAACAGAAAAAGCAAATAAAATCACCTGAAGTCCCTCCTGGCTCAAGGCAGCCCCAAAGAGAGCTGGGAGGTCTGCAAAATCCATGCTGGTATTGTGGTCCGAGGTCTGCGGACAGAAGATTTCCGGGTTCCCCCTCAATCTGCAACATCTCCCTTCAGCGCCCTTCCCCCACCTGCCCCTTAGACTCACCGCTCGAATGAGCCCCCGGATGGGGGCCGCTCCCCAAAGCACAGAGGCCACAACTACTACAGGAAGCGGGAAGGCCGCAGGGTGCATGGCAGCGAAAGGGGAAGAGGTTGAAGAGGCCGCGTCCTGGTAGCAGGAGCAGAAGCGGAGTTCTGCGCCCTCTCCGCTCCTACAGAATCCCAGGGGTCCAACCACCCCCAGGTCCCCCTTTCCAGCTACATGGGGACGCACGGAAGGAACCACGGCCCAGGGAGTGAGATACCCAAGGCGTTTCGAGAACCTGGGAGAAGGACACTAAACGTATCCTTTCCTGGTATGGGGATAAAACAGGGGAAAGGGAGAGAAATAAACACAGGTGACAGAAAAACTTCTGGGAGGGTGGGGGAGCTCAAGGAGGTGGGACTTCCGGCCAGGTGGGCTGTCTTCCTAGGTCCTGGGAAAGGGTTTCCGGTAAATAAAGTCAGGCTGCTTCCAGCATTGGACGCTCAGGATGAAGAACTTCCGGTCCTGAAAGGCCGTTTAAAATAAAAGTTAGAGGTGGCAGTGCCTGTGTAGATTAAGGGAGCACCGAAGTGCCAGAAGATGACCTAGTTGTTTCCCTTTTGCAGCCCGGACCCTAGAGCTGACCAGTTCACAAACCTCTCTCCCCTTGGGCCACCGCGGTACCCTCAAGTGTCGCGAGAGTCCTCACCACACTGCCCTCCCACCGCTGAAATCTTGCTATTATTTATCGCGAGAGTCCTCCTAACTCCAAGGCTGGCCTAGCTTACTTGATCTCGCGAGATCTTCAAACCTCTATTTTCCCGCGATTTCAATTAGGTAAAAACTGCGTCTATGGGCTGGCTTCCTAAATCTGCCACACCCCTTCACGCATTTATCCTAGAGCTCCTCCTTCAGCCCCGCCTTACTCCCGGCCACCTTTGCGCTGCGCGCCTGCGCCTGCGCCTGCGCTAGCTTTCAGCTGGCTCTGGACCTGAGAGCTACAGGGGTGTGCGCGCGCGCCCTTGCCCCTGTTGCGCGCGAGGTGTCACCTTGGGCGCGAGCGGGGCCGCGCCCGCACGGGACCGTGTGTCTACAGCCATCGAGTAGTGATGGCGGCGACGGCGAGTCCCGGGGCCGCCGGGATGGACGGGAAACCCCGTACCTCCCCTAAGTCGGTCAAGTTCCTGTTTGGGGGCCTGGCCGGGTAAGCTCAGGCCCCAGGGATGGGAAAGAGGAGGAAGGGATGGGTGCAGGAAACCGGGCCCAGTTCATCTTGGTGTCTGTTGCAGTGTATCGAGCCGGCACGGGGTCAGCGCCGTCCTCAGTCCTTGATGGGCTGCCAGGATCTTTTTACCCATTGTAGGGCCCCTACTAGGCTGCATGCAGGATCATTGCACGGCTCCCGCTGGGCAGCTACCTGAATTTCCCAACCCATTGCTTGGCTCTCCCTGGCTGTATGGAGTTCCAGGTCATTGCATGGCTCCTCCCGGTCATGAAGTGGCCCGGCCACATGCAGTCCCAGGTCACTTTTTGACCACCCCCTTGGAACTGCATGGAGCACTTTCACTGAATGGCTCCTCCTCTACTATTGGACTTTTTAGACCCATTGCTCTTGATACACTGGGAGACTTATATACATGCTCACCAACCTCCTGAATGTTTAGTCAGTCACATGGCAGGCCCTGCCCTTCGTGACCCTTGTTGCCAGCCTCCATTGGGCCTTGGTAGGTCTGGGACACCTGGCCCTTGACTCTACCCCTGTCTTCCCCTAGGATGGGAGCTACAGTTTTTGTGCAACCCCTGGACCTGGTGAAGAACCGGATGCAGCTGAGCGGGGAAGGAGCCAAGACACGAGAATACAAAACCAGCTTCCATGCCCTCACCAGTATCCTTAAGGCAGAAGGGCTGAGGGGCATTTACACTGGGTATTGGGGCCACAGGATGGGTGTCAGGGTGTGGGTTGGCAACTCCAGACCTTGGCCTGATACGACTGACCCCTTCACTCTCCAGGCTGTCAGCTGGCCTTCTACGCCAGGCCACTTACACCACCACTCGTCTTGGCATCTATACTGTGCTGTTTGAACGTCTGACTGGGGCTGATGGTACACCCCCTGGCTTTCTGTTGAAGGCCCTGATTGGCATGACTGCAGGCGCAACTGGTGCCTTTGTGGGAACACCAGCTGAGGTGGCTCTTATCCGCATGACCGCCGATGGCAGGTGAGTTCCAGGTCTGTGCCTGACCCCAGCCCCATTCCTTGGAATCAAGAATTAAGGACTTTTTATCTTAGGTCTAGAACAGAGCATTCATCTGTTCTGGCCTCCCTTTCTTTGTTTCTGTGGGGCAGGATGGTCTGTCCTGAGCTTGGCCTCCCCCTGCCTTTTCACCAGGCTTCCAGCTGACCAGCGCCGTGGCTACAAAAACGTGTTTAATGCCCTGATTCGAATTGCCCGGGAGGAAGGGGTCCCCACACTATGGAGGGTGAGTGAAGTGGCTGGAGACTTGAGGGACATGGGATCAGGTCTCAGGTATTTCTGACTCCTCCCCCACTCCCCACCCAGGGCTGCATCCCTACCATGGCTCGGGCGGTCGTCGTCAATGCTGCCCAGCTCGCCTCTTACTCTCAATCCAAGCAGTTCTTACTGGACTCAGGTGAGACCCAGAGCTGGGCCCTCAGCTCCCAGCCTGGCCTGGGCCAGCTCCGAGCTGACTGCCACTCCCTGTTCCTCCTCTCCCAGGCTATTTCTCTGACAACATCCTATGCCACTTCTGCGCCAGCATGATCAGTGGCCTGGTCACTACTGCTGCCTCCATGCCCGTGGACATTGTCAAGACCCGGTGAGTCTGCAGGCCTGGGCCTGGAGAAAGTTGGGAGGGCCCACTCTATGTCTCTCATGTCCCTACCTCCTCTCCTTCAGGATCCAGAACATGCGAATGATCGACGGAAAACCAGAATACAAAAACGGGCTGGTGAGGAAGCAGGGCTGGGGGGTTGGGCTGGAGGATCGGATGTCCTGGGAAAACAATGAGGGTAGCGGGGGTATGAGGCCCAGGGCCCCAGAGGTCAGGTCCTAGCCCCAATGTCCTGCCCACCTGCCTGTCTAGGATGTGCTGGCGAAGGTCGTTCGCTACGAAGGCTTCTTCAGCCTGTGGAAGGGCTTTACACCGTACTATGCCCGCTTGGGCCCCCACACCGTCCTCACCTTCATCTTCTTGGAGCAGATGAACAAGGCCTACAAGCGTCTTTTCCTCAGTGGCTGAGGCAGGCGAGGGGCCTGGAGCCGGTGTGCTGGGGCTCCCACTCGCCTGCTACTCCTACAGTCAGTGTGCCCCTCGGGGTCCTGGACGACTGCCCTGGGCTCCTCTATTTATTTTCCCTCCACAGTGTGGTTCCTTCCTCTGCGGTAAAGGACTTCGGTCTGTCCTACCCCTGCTGCAGCTTACCCTGCTTGTCCTGATCCTCATGACCTCTCTGTCCCTGGCTGTGCCTTGGGGGGAGCTGAGAAGATCTCTGAGGATTTCCAGACTCCTCTTGGGTGTTAGTTTCAGGGCACACAGGACAGCAGAAGATCCCCCACTTTTGATAGGAAAGCCAAGACAGAGCTGAGGGGACTCAGAGAGAGCAGAAGCTGTCAAGATGGTCAGAGGGTCTGCAGTGGGAGGATGTGGCCTTTCTCCCTCCACCTCACTGTGGACATAATTAATAAATTGGATTGATAATGTTACCCCCAAATCTGAAGAGTTGTGAGGGCTGGAGGGGGAGGAGACTGGACAAAGAAGCAATGCCCTTGAGAACAGAAACTGGACTTTTTAAGAAAACTTATTAAAGAAAAAGCACCCACTAGTTTTATGCAAATGATATGTAAATCACTCTTGTAGCAGCCGACTGGGTCAAGAAAACCAAGCCCAGGCCCTGTGTTTGCTTCCCAGCCACTTGCCCAAGACGCACAAGTCAGCACAAGTCATCTCACGTAATCCCCAGAAAAAGTCTTTGGTGTCTGGTGACTGCTTTTATGGCCTTAAGCGGGAGGGAATAAAGAGTCTGAGAAGAGAAGGTTGACCTGCAGGGGGTGAATGGGCCAGGCTTGAGGGAGTGAACACAGGAGCCAGGTGCCCAAAGCCTAGAGGTTTGAGGAAACAGGTTGTTGGCCAGAGACTTGATCTGGATGCTGGGTTGGGGAGAGTGACTGCATTCTTTTTGTGTGATTCCCAAGCCCTGTCCTCAAGGAGCCTAAAAACCTCTTGGGGCATGAAAAGGCATGGGGAGGTCAACTAGAAGGAGGGTTGGGCTGTAGGAGGCCCTGAGTCTTCTGAGCCAGCGTGGGGGACAGGCAGACAGGTGGGAGGGCCTCTTGATAAAAGGCGGAGCTCAGCAACCTGGCCTCCCTCCTGGGCCTTCCCACCCCTGCCTGTCCTTACCTGCTCCTGGTACATGCCAGCATGGGACATAGTGGCCTCTTTGAGACACTTGAACCTTGTATTTAAGGATTTCTAAATCCAGAGGGGCAGATGACAGGAGCAGTTGGGGAACTGGGAGTGTAGCAGTAGACCCGTTGCTGGGTAACTGTAGAGCACCTGGCTCTGCCTGGGGGAGGAGAGACCTGTGCACTGTAGCAGTTAGACTGCCTGGGGAAGGGGGGCCGGGCATTACTCTTGGCTGATGGGAGAGCAGTGGCTTAGAGGAGAAAGGCTGGGGAGCAGGTAATCTATGTGATGTTTGCAATAGCTGGAGCACAGGTGGTGAAGTGTTTGTTGTTAAGAGATGAAGCCAGAGTGTTCTGTGGATCAATGCACAGAAGTCCTTGGTTGCCAAGCTCAAGAGTTCTGTATCAGAGAAAGAGTTCAGTGCAGGAGAAATACAGTCAGGTTTTCAAGTTAGGAAGATTCTTCCAGCACCATCTTGGGGGGGTTCCCTGTGAAGCCAGAAAGCCTCAGCCTTCCCATTCCCTGGGCCCCAAGCCTTGGTTTGGGGTGGAGCCAAGGTGAGAGAGAAGGCCCCAAGGAGAATAGGAAAATCTGGCACCAGGTGTGAGGAGTGGGTTCCATTTGCATGCATCCTAGCTTGACGGTAGGAAACCGAGACCATTCAGCAAAACCCCACCCTTCTTCTGTCCCACTCACCTGCACAGAGCAGGAAAGCTGCGTTTGTGAGGCCACAGGTACACGCAGGCACCCTCATTCACTCCTAGTATGGCGGGCCAAGACAGGTGGGCCTCAGAGGTGTTACTAGGCTCCAGGGAACCTCACAGTTCTTGATCTGGAAGTGGTGCTTGGCGCAGCCTGGAATATGGTCACCCCTGGAGGAGAGAGGTAGGCACCCCATGCAAGGGAAGTGCAAGCTAAGACTAGAGCGTTTGGGGGTGAGTAGTGCAACTAGAGTGGGGGTAGTCGGGGCCTTAGGAATGCTAGGGACAGGTGTCCCAGCCACTCTTCTCCAAAAGAACCTAATTACTCTTTGAAATTATTTTGTTAAGAATTTCCTTTAAAATTTTTTTTCAGAGATTTTATTTATTTTTAGAGAGGCGAGGGGAGGAAGGGAGAGAAACATCAATGTGTGATTGCCTTTGCATGCCCCGTACTGGAGACCTGTCTGTCCTGCAACCCAGTCATGTGCCCTGAGTGGGAATTGAACTGGCAACTCTTTGGTTCGCTGGCTGTCACTCAATCTACTGAGCCACACCGGCCAGGGCTTGGAATTAGTTTTTATTATACAAATAATATGCCGGTAGAAAACTAGAGAATGCCAAGCAGAGGAAAGGAAAGCCATATTTATACCACCCAGAGACAATCAGGGCTCACATCTTGATAAGTTCCTTCAAATTTTTAATACACAGATAATCGTGGAGGCCATGCTCTACGCTGTTTTTTATTTGCTTTTTCCTAAAACTTCCCAAAAGTGCTAATAACCTAGTAGTCTGCGAAAAACCCCATCCCCATCTGATGGAGCACTGGGAACTGTTTTCAGTGACCCACCCAACTCCTCTCACTACCCCTCCTGGTTTGCTGGGTCAAGGTGTTTCTGTGGTGTAAAGAGGAGACTTCTGAGAAAGGAAAAGTGATTAAGACTGCTTTTTACTCCCACCCTGCCCCAGCTATATCCTAATAAGAAAGCTCATCAGAACCTCTGAAGTCCCCACATCACTCACCCTCAGAGGCTGTGGCCAGAGTACCTAATGCTCACTGTGCCCAGCAGGTCCTGCCCACGACCCAGACTCAGGGCTGAGGGCCGCCGTCCTGTCACCAGAGGTCCTACGCGGCCGTTAGGCCTGACCCACAGGAAGAGGCTGGAGCGGAAAGTTGGAAGTGTCCCTCGGAGGAAAAGCAGCCAGGCCCGGGGCACAGCCACTTGCCTTCCCCTCTGCAGCTCCACACGTGTGGTGTGCTTGGCTGTGGCCAGGGCAACAGACTGGTCAGAGTCCAGGGCCTGTGGTTTCACGTGCCGGACCCAGGTCAGCAGCAGGATGAGGACCACAGAGGCAAACAGGAGCCAAAGGAGACCCAAGATGTAGAAGCCCAGGGGGAGGAGACAGCAAAAGTCAGGGTTGAGAAAAGGGTCGTGTCTGGAGCTGTCCACATTCCCTTGAGCCACCTGACGGACCTTTGCGAGGTCGCCAAATTCAGAGATGGTTGTGGATACTGATGTAGGGAGTGAGGTGGATTCTGTGGTGGTGGAGAGTATTGTTGGTTCTGAGATGGTCTGGATTGTGGTGGGTTCTGGGGCGGTCAGGGTTGTGGTGGGTGGGGTCGTGGGTTCTGGGGTGGTCGGGGTTGTGGTGGGTTCTGGGGCGGTCAAGGTTGTGGTGGGTGGGGGCGTGGGTTCTGGGGTGGTCGGGGTTGTGGTGGGTTCTGGGGCGGTCAAGGTTGTGGTGGGTGGGGTCGTGGGTTCTGGGGTGGTCGGGGTTGTGGTGGGTTCAGTAGTGGGTTTGGGAGTTTTGGAGAATGTGATGGGTTCTTTCGTGGTTGGGAATGTGGGCTGTTTCTTAATGGATCCTTGGGTTGGAGGCAAGTAGGGCGTTTGACTGTGTAGAGAAGTAGCAGATTCTGAGTAGAGCAGGCCCCAGTGGGTTGTGCTGGCTTTGGTGTTGGTGAGGACAGCCCTTGCAGTCACCGCATTACTCCCGACTTCAGAGCTATCATCATAGTCATCTGCGTAATCCCCGCCACTCGGAGTGGGGCAGTCCGCTTTTCTGTAGTTAACGATGGGTGTCTTGGCCTCATTGACACATCGCACACTCTCCACATTGGGGGTCATGGCCTTGACATCCACACCCTCCATCCATACGTAGACATTGTTTTCATTGTCTAGAAGCCAGAAACGGAAATAAAGGATGGCACAGTCACAGTACCAGGGGTTGTTATGGAGAAAAGCAAAAGGCAGGAGGAGGTCCCCAAAGAAGCCCTTCGGTATGGTGCGCAGCCAGTTCCCTTGGAGGAAGAGGGTGTCAAGCTCCTGCAACCCATCCAGGAGCCCAGGGGAAAGCTCCATCAACTGGTTGTCAGCCAGATCGAGCTTCCTGAGCTGGGGTGTGGATGCCAGGAGCCCGCGAGGCAGAGTCTTCAGCTTATTGCCACGCAGGCGGAGCTCATGGAGTTGGCTCAGGCCACCCAGGGCACCAGGAGACAATGAGTGCAGCCTGTTGTAGGAGACATCCAGGGTAGTGAGTGCTGGCAGTGCCTCTCCTAACAAGGGGAGGCTTGCCAACATATTGTGGGGTATTTCCAGGATCTCCAGCAGTGGCAGCACCCCATCAGCCTGCAGGCTGGTCAGCTTGCTGTTCTCCATGTGCAGCTGAGTAAGGACAGTCAGACGCACCAGGGGCACCATGGAGAAGGTGCCCAAGGAGTTCTTGCTCAGGTGGAGGATGGCTGTGTCTGCTGGCAAATTTGGAGGCAGCACCTTCAGCCCCCGATTATCACAGTTCACTTCCACCAGGTTGGCCACTTTGGAAGTCTCACAGGTCGATTCGGGGCATGACGGGCTTGGCAGCAGGAGCAGCAAGAGGAAGAGAGGCATGGGGACCTGCGGGCAAGGGGACTTTGAGTGGGCACCCCCTTGGCTCCCCGCATTACTCCCCCAGGCCCTAGTCCTTCCTAAAGCCTCTAGGATCCTTTCCAGAAGTTTGACTCCCACACCTCCCATCCTCTCCACTCCCCTCTCTCACCTTTGCCCCTCAAAGCCTAAACTGCTAGCTCCAGGTCCTTGGCCCTCATCCCTCCCTCAGACCCCTTCTGCTCCCATCCGAAGCCCCAGCTTACAGGCAGGCGGAAAACCTCCGGAGGCACAGAGCTTCTTCCAGGGTGTGACTGGGTCCTTCCAGCTCCAGGGAGGGCTGGTCAGGGGCAGGAAGAGGATGGGAGGAAATGCCAGCCTGATAGGGGCTCACGTGACCCAGTGAACAGTTTCTTTCCCCACACAGGCCCTTATCACCCCCTTCCACAGCTTTCCCCCAAGCCCTCCTTTCGCCTCTACTCTCTCCCACTGGGGAGAACTCCAACCACCACCCTCATCCAGCTTTTAGAAGCCTCTCCAGCTGCCACTCTCACTTCCTCCTTACAGCTACATTCTTAGAGTGGCCTAATTTTAACCCTCACCTCCCTCTGCCTTCTTATCCGACTCTGGGCTGGTTTCTTGTCGCACCGCACCCCTCTACTGGTTCAGTTCTTACCAAGGTTGCCAGTGCCCCCCATCCCTCTGTGTCCACTGGACACTTCTCCATTATGATCTTACTTGATTTCTGCAGCCTGCATACTCATGGCCACACCTACCTTGGGACTCATAATACTAATTTTCCTGGCTCTCCTCTTACCTTTCTGGCTGGCCATTCTCATTCTCCTCTGTGGATTCCTCTTCCTCTTCCCTTCATGAAAAGTAACCTGCTCCCAGACTTAGGTTCTTCGTTAACCTGCCCTCTTCTTTCCTTATGCTACACAAACACGGAGGTCATTCTCATCCATCCCCGTGCACTCACCTACCACCTGTTCTCCTGAGACCCACACACAGAGGTCCCACTGCCTTTTGGATTTCTTGGGTGTTCCAAAGACACTAAAACAATACGTTCAAAACTGAGCTCATCATCCAAATAGCTTATCCTCCTGTGTTGCCCAGCCTGGTGAATGTACCATCATGCATTCATTTGTCTAGCCAAGCAATTTTCAACCTTGTCCATCTCATGGCACACAAACTAATTACTAAAGTTCTGCAGCACACCAGAAAAAAGTCTATTTTTTGTGATCTGACGAAAAATAGGTACAATTTTGATTGATTTACAAAAAATAGTAATTACCTACCTACCCTTTTTGTTCCAAAGTGACCTTTTTTTAGATTTCATTTATTTATTTTTTAGAGAGAGGGGGGTGGAGGGAGAAAGAGGCAGAGAAACATTGATCCACTGCTTCTTGCAAGCCCCCAATGGGGACCTGTCCCACAACACAGGCATGTGCCCTGACTTGGAACCAAACTGGTGACATTTCAGTTTGAAGCTGGTGCAGTCCACTGAGCCACACCAGCCAGGGCCCAAAGCAACTTTTTTTAAAAATCAGGTGCCTATACTTTTATAGAAGGGTTTCTGGTACCAAGAATTAACCAGTCAGAGGCAAACTTATTATACAATGTGACCAATAAGCTGCAGCTCTATTTCATGACCTATATATTTATGGATGGAGACAGGGCATTCACACAGGACCACTGTTGTGGTATTGGCTGTTGTCATTTCTTAAATTTGACAGTCTGAAAGAAAAGAGTTCAGCGCCAGTGACTAAATAATCAGGTATCGTGTTTTGAAAATTCTCGTAGCACACTGGTACGTGGTTTTCTACCACGGTACACTGGTAGAAAACCACTGGTCTGGCTCTGGCTGGGTAGCTCGGTTGGTTAGATCGTTGTTCCAATATGTGAAGGTTGAGGGTTCAATCTCTGGTCAATGCACATACAAGAAGCCACCAGGGAAAACATCAATGAGTGGAACAACCAGCTGATGTTTCTCTCTCAAATCAATAAATAAAAAGTAAAAAAGAAAACAAAATCATTCATCTAAGGTAGATACAAAAAAGTAAACAAAAATGAAACAAAAGAACAAAAAAAAGGCAAAGTGAAAAAACAAAAAAAAAGTGAGAAAGAAAGAAAAAATAGAAAAAAGGCAATCACTGGTCAATCAATACCAACAAAATCCCTGAGAGTCATCCTGAACTCTTCCGCTCCCTCATCCCCACCTCCAACCTGTCAGCAGGTTCCACTGATTTTACTTCTTAATGTCTCCCAAATCCACTTCTTTCTATACCTACTGCTACCATTCCTAGTCCATGGTGTCATCTCCACTGGAGTTGTCTTTCAGAACTTCAAATTGGCTCAAATCCTTCCACTGTTTGAAACTCATCAATTGGTGCTCACTTCGGCAGCACATATACTAGAATTGAAACTCATCAATTGCTCTCTACAGCTCTTGGGAGGAAGTCTAAGATCCCTGATAAGACCTATGGACTCCTGTGTGATCTGACCCTTGCCTACCTGTACAGCCATGTCTCTCAACACTCCACCCTTCACTCTAGACCATTCTCTTTCTTGTGCATGGCCTGTCCTTATCCCGTATCCCCTTCTGTGTAACTCTCCCCTTATATGAAAAATTATAACCTAGGATTTCTTCCTTTGGAAAGCCTTTTAGGACTTCCCAACACCAGCTTAGTTGCCTGTT